>DWNE01006638.1:0-12905 GCA_018249875.1 Cecropterus toxeus
AGTCGCCTCATATAAAAGTGAGTCGGCAACCACACCCTTCCACCGAAACGTAAGTACTGCTTCATGTTAGAAATAGGTGTGTCGGTGGTACTTCCCCGGTCGAACTACATTGGTTCTACCACCTGGCAATATGTATATGAGGCGAAGAGGCAGAATTTAGGCGGCCCGGACCCACCTTGCCTTATGCGAGATAAGAAATATTCTTTAAACAAAAGGACTTTAGTTTAAATTTTTTTGCTGACAAATTTTGAACCGTCATACATCCCCCATCATCACACATTACCCATCTGTTATGCATTGTGTCTGCTATATATTACTGTAACATACCACATATGCTACTATAGTTTTATTACAATGATTTGACAAATTTGTATGATTTTTTTTTTCAGAGAGATTTGAACAAAGTGAATTAGAAAGAAAAAAAGTGAGACCGATAAAGAAAGCTATCACTGGGCCTGTCATCCGGTATCTATTTTCCATATCTTACTAATATTACGAGAACGTTTGTGAGGATGTATATGTGTTTCTCTTACATGAAAAACAATGCAAAAACTACTGAAAGGATTTCGTTGAAATTTGGCAAAAAAAATAGTTTAAAGCGTGAATTTTTATTAATAGCCCCACAGTAGGATTTTCTCCTGTGTTGTGGGTGCCATGGACACACAAAGACGAATACACAAACACCATTACAACACAAACACACTAAACTCATCAATCATTTCTGTTTGGCGGGGGATCGTACCCGGGACCCACTTCGTGTCGGACCGGTATGACCGCTCGGCCACGCGGGTCGTCAAATTGTAATATATAAAAAAAGATTTATTACACTCATAGACCCTTCTTACACTGAGATTTTCTCCTGTGTTGTGGGTCTCATGGACACACACACAGACGGATGTACAAACACCCAGGAAAGCCATCTAAATTCAACATTCAGATGTCTGTCTTTGCGCTTCAGACCGGCATGGTACTATTAAATCGCACCTCTAAAACTTATTCTACAGGACTTATTAAGAAACAACTTTTATAATGGGAAGAAAATGGCTTCTTCTCTTTGTGATATTTGAACCCTAGTTATTACAAAACTTTGATATTCTTATTTTTATAACATACGTTCAAGGAGTATAATATATGTTATATAATCATATTTTCCAGATATCACTCATTTGCTGTCCCTCTCATAACAGAAGTGCCGGAAGAGGACAAACCTATCATAACACCACTAGGCGATATGAGTTTCAGCGACATTATAAAAAGTGAAGATAGTAAGTTACGTTAATCTTTGTAAATCTAAGAATAGGTTCAAATTGTTTATATGAACATGTTTTTTTATATATATATCCATACATATAATAAAAATAAAAGTTCTGCATGTCTGTATATATTTGTGAGACTATACTACTATATACATAATTAGATAACGAAATAAAACATACCGTAACAAAAATTCTACTTTTTTTAGGCCTCTTAACCCCAGAGAACTTAAGCGACGCCAACACACCGTTAACGGAACCGAAATCAGAAGTAGAAGACAGTGTACCAAAGTCTGAAGGGCCGACTAAGATGGACTTAGATGTAGTTGGACCGGACGAAGAAATCAGTATAGAGGATGTTACATTGTAAGTAATTTATATGTATTTATATATAATTTAAAAAGTAGCATATGAGCATGCAGTCCACCTGATGGTAAGTGGTTACTGTCGTCCATGGACATCTGTGAGCAATTCATGTAGAACAGGGGTTCTATTTAAAGTCGATCACAGATGCGTCGCTACTCCCGAGGACTGAGAGGGTCGCCTCATATATAAGTCAACCGGCTACCAAACCCTTCCAACAAAACGCAAGAACTCCTTCACGCTAGAAATATGTGTGACGGTGGTACCTCTCCCGTCGAACTACACTGGTTCTACCAACTTGTAAACCTTGGTCTCTGCCGTCCATGGGCATATGTAATCAACTTGATATTCAACAGGGGCTCTATCTGATATCAATAACAGATAACACATCTGTTAATATGCTACTCCCTAGAATTAATATGGTCTATATAAAAGTGAGTCGGCAACTACACTCTTCCACTGAAATGTAATAAGTATTTCACGCTAGAAATAGGTGTGGCGGTGGTATGTCTCCACTCAAAGTTATTTATCTATTACTGAGTAGTATTTTATAGTAAGTACTGACATAACCAGTAAGGTTAAAAATGGTAGAACTCTTTGTACGATTACGACTTCGATGGAAGTAATTTATATATACTTATTTAAAAGTAAGTAATGAGGTAGTTGCAAGAGAAGAGTATTTTATTGGGATTGTAATAATTGTTTGGCCTTGGGATGCTTGCATTTATTGTTTTTTGCGCCATTTGTTATACATTGTTGAAACAATTAAGTATCAAACAAAACTAAACGGGCAACGGTCAGTTCGACTTAGTGTGAACAGTACCCGTTCGTAGATGGCGTTATTTTCATTATGCTATATATTTAGTTCCTGTCGCAAACTTCTCTTTTGTGCATGTTATTTGCAACAACACGATGTTTCACATCTGCCAGGCGTCCCTTGACAGCCTTTTTTTATTCCATACTACATGTTTGTGATTTGTTCCATACAATATAGCCACTGTTTTATCAAGTATTCAACAAAATCATGCCAACATAATTTTATTTCACTTGTAAAAAACATTTGTTTTGATGGTGAAAGATACATAGGAGTGTTTTACCTAACAGAGTTAAGCTCGCATACAGCCGGCATTGTAAGCCATAGCCTCTTTTTTCTATGAGATTTATACCATAAGATTCTTAGCTGGCAAGTGGACAGTAGTCACTTGTTGTAAACTCAATACTTTCTTGCTTATTCCAGAAAAGAGGAAAAGTTAAGCAAACCGAAGTCCAACGTGAAGTATTACGAACGCACGCTAATCTCCTTCGAGAATGACATCAAGAATAAGGCTTTCAACCGTTGCTTCCCGCAGAGAAAGCCTAAGAGACGCCGTGAATTGCTGTGTGCAGTTACCAAGTATGTAAATTTTAATGGCTCTTCACATACATTTTCATATGTGAATCTTTATACGTTTTTGAAGTTTTTCCGCTACTTGTCAGGAGATGGCGCCACTAGTGTTTTCGAATTACGCTTTTAAAGTTTTATAACTCCTTGCAACATTTGTATTCTTTTTAAAGGAGTGCTTTTCTAATTTATTATTACTTCTCAGATTTTTTAACTATACAGCATTTATTTTATTGGTCGATTACAGGACAGGTAAGTAGTTTATTAAAAAAATCGAACTATGCAGTTTTAGTTTTTATCAAGATGTTTCGGATTTGGACATCGTTTTATTCGACAATAGCGTGTTGTGTGAAACGTTTAGTGTTAACATTGAAACAGTCAGAGATTAGGAATTTTTAAAGTTTTTTACATTTATTCGGAATAGTGGCGGATTTACCAAAAGACTGAGTAGGTTGGAGGTTAGGGCAGATTTTAGGGTAAATATAATGGTATCTTGTCTTAAAATAAGTCCAGTGGCGTAGAGTGCGTGGAACAGAGGGCTTTATGACCATCGGCCGTCGTGGAACATCTTTGGCGCGGAATATTTAAATCTGGCGCCCTTTTTTTCGCTGACTAAAATCCCTAAATGGGTGGCAACTAATTCATTTTCAGACACGCCTCTAAATAGGCAAGCTTACTGACAGCAAATGTATAAATCTGCCACTAATTTGAACATAAATTTTTATGAATATTACATTTATTTATATTCTTCTCATGTTTTTCTTTTTTACAGGCGTCCAGCCCGCTACATAGATCCAATCACAAAACTGCCTTACAGAAGTGTGGATGCGTTCAGAATCATAAGGGAAGCGTACTACCAACAGCTGGAAGCGAGAGGCGATAGATCGGATCCACAGCTCGCTGCCTGGTTGCAGTGGAGACGAGCCGATTCGGCTTCCACTTACGTGCAAATACATATTAAGTGAATAATTGGTCGTTTGTAATATTTCTAAGTTATAATAAATATTAGTATTGATAGATGTTTTTAGTTATTATTATATACTTTAAAGGAGATGGTAATTAATCAGCCCTGGATCTAGGGGGAAAGGGGGGGGGGCAAGCCGGAGCCTCTGTCCGGGCGGCAGTTCAGAGGGCGGCAAATACAAACCTTACAAACGAATGCGCAACTCATCATTGATTTAACTTTGACCATTGGACGCCTAGTCAGTAGGAAGTGGAACTCTTGACACGTATACGTTTTAATGACTCCCAATTATTGGACATTTGATGGCTGGAATGATGGTCAAAAGAACTTCATGGCTGCCCACTTGAAGTTCTTTTGGGCGGCATTTTTAACTTTTTGCCCCGCTTAAAAATAATTGAATATCCGGGGCTGTAATTAATGGAAAAATGGCACAAGTCTTTGTCATTTTGCTGTCACATTAGTGCCATACCATTAAGTGCTGCTTTTTTCTATTTGAAAGGGTCTTAATGAGTCCGACAGATGAAGCGTTCCAACTTAGTCCTCAGGTATTGCAACCTATATTTATAGTACATTACATATATGGAACAGTATGGAAACTAAGCTTAACTAAACTTAAAAAAAAACATTATATAAAAAATTCTTTATTGTTCAAACAGCCGTATACCACGCAATACGCTCGTGGCATTTTTAAAAAGATCAAGGAAACAAATAACAACGTCCACTCGTCTTGCCGTGGCACTCGCTACTGCAAGTACCGCAAGGACCGCTTAGGGGCCTCGTCAATGCGTATGTTTGTGTGAGTGCGCCGCTTCGAACGTTTGCTACTAGTTTCCATACTGTTCCATATTTTTACTATGACATTGGTCAGGTAGGATTTAAATCCTATTTTCGGCTTCAAGGTTATCCGTGGCGGTAGCAGTGATGACTTACCATAAGTCGGACTGCATATTGTTTGTACAATTAAACCTAACGCTAAGCGAAATACGGAGTGCCTGATGCAAAGCGTTACTTTTGGAAATTTGCCTCATTTGAGTCATTTATCGTATTGAATTCGTATTGAAAGATATAATTCCTACTTATTTTCTAAATATGTCTTGGCAATAAAAATATGTAAATGAGTGTACTATTTGGATATTCATATATTGAGTATTTGTACATGCTTGTTTAAAATTTTCCCAATCTTTAATGAAACAAGGGTTTAAATGACAACACGTATATAGTTAATAAGTACTATATTTTCGAATAAATAATTATAGTTATTCTTAGTAACTAGGAATTAGATTCAACATCTGTACAATTGTACAAGTAACTTAAAGATATGTTATGATTATGAATGATATTAATTTGTGACAATGTATGAACAAATTATAAAGCAAAAGTTATCCCTTAGCAATAGCAATTAATACTCTCAAATATTATTAAATATAGGATTCTAATAATGCACTCTTTTACCAGCCTTTAAGATTGGTGTACTGCACCCTCAGTTAAAATATTAGAATATAAAATATAAATGATTATACAGAGTGATGTAATTATATACTTAAAATCATTTGTAGAGCGAAGAAGAGTTATGACGTCACTCAAAAAACGTATTAAGAATATCATTAATAAGTTCAGATTTCTATTATTTAGATATCAAGATAATCTATTTTTCTTTAAGCTAATGTTATATGGAAGTTGGTATATTTTTCAATCAATAAAATATCGTGATTTTTTCTTAGTGACTTAGTACACCAAGTTTGTTCGCTCATTCGCAAGGCCGGTCATATTTAAAACATTATAAGGTACAAACATAATAAAGATTAGTCTTAAATTATAGGTCATCTGTAAACGCTGGATTAAGCCTCAAATCTGGCACGCTGTTTCTTCTAGGCTTCTTTTCTAGTAGCTCTTTAAACGATATCAAACCTGAAGCATTTGTGTCCAGTCTTGAATGGTATTTGGACGGATCAGTTGTAGGCAAGTATGGGTACTCACTGAGGTAAGTCTGTGCATTCCTTATCTGATTCTCTTTAGCGAAATCACTTAACTGAGATACTGCCATTTCGTACGGACTAAGTTTCTTATCTGTTATGTTTTCCATAGATTTAAAGGCTTCGAGAACTGCTTTTTTGTGAGGTATTCCACGCAAGCTACCTTGCCGACTTAATCTGCCTTCCATAACGTCGTTGAAGAGATCATCAACATTAAACTTTTCTGAAATTTTTACCATTTTACTGTTACTATCCGAGTCTTGGTTTTCTTGCAACTGATTCCAAGCCTTGGCTATTTCTGAAGAGGGCAAGGAATTAGCTTTAAGCTTCTTTTTAATCCTTCCTGGCTGTCTAGTAGCATTGTCGTTTGTAGGAGATTCATTTGCAGCGCCGTACAAAAGCATTTCGCATTCGTTCATTTTTCTTGATTTTTTCTCTTCTCTTAACTCTTCTAGTGACTGGAAGTATTGCTTAGCGATTTGGAATCGATTTTTATATTCGACATTTTCTATATCAACTTTTTTTTCCGGCGAAGATTGCGGAGATATTTCCGGACTATCTATTATTTCTAGATCAATATCCGAAAGGCTTAAATATGTTGAATCATGATCCTGATTAGAAATTATTTCTACGTCAATCGAGTCACTTGTACTGTCAGAGCTTTTATTTCTGGAAATTGCTGTTTTTTGGGAAATTGTACTGGAATTAGTGTCACTTCCACTCGTAGATATTGATAGCTGTTCAGGTAAAATTTTATGTTTTGCTTTGCTAACAGTTTTTTCAGTTCCTGCAACAAATAGTAAAATGTGAGTACGTTTACAGCTATATTAAAAAGCGATAAATGCTAGGCTCTATATACCTGTATCTGAACTGGCCTCTTGCAAGGCCTTTGATGAATCAATCTTGCTTTTTATATAACCTCGTGGCGACTTCGACTCAAGTGATGATTTTGACGTACCTTCGTATAATGATATGAAACGTTTTACATTAATTTTTGGCAATTCTTCATAGGATTTGTGTTTATCTAAATTTTCGTCTGAAGATTTGTGTGAAACTTTATTGAATATATCCATTTCTGATTTACTGATAGAACTTTTAAGTTTACTCGGTTTGAATCCGTAGTCTGGTTGGCTAAATTCATTGAACTCTTTTATAGCCATTTTGACACAAACTTTTTGTTTTTCTTCATTTGATTTTGGTTCTCCAGAGCCAGCTGGTACAACAGAATTATTGGTTTCTGACAAAATAACGTCTTTGTTGCTTAAAACCGTATTACTAACAATGTCAGACTCTTCTCCTTTTGAGATAATTGTGTCGATTTTATTATTAGTATTAACATCAACATTATTGGGTTTGGTTGTTTTTTCAAAACCTGTGCTTTTTCCATTATCTTTTTGTTGGTGTAAATTATGCAATGATTGACATTTTCTTTGTGTCCATGGCAATTCCTCAGTTTGAGATATATTATGGAATAAAGATATGCGACTAGATACTAAGCCAGTTTCGCGACTAATCTCACATATTTTGTTAGAAGAGTTATCATCAATATTAGGTTTCCCTAAAAATGTGTCTATTTTATTTAAAATCTGTTTCCTTGATGTACCAAAAAATCTCTTTGGGCTCGTCTCGAACGCTCTAAATACTTCTTCGGGCAGTTCTTGTTTGTTAGGCGATTCCTCGTTTTTATCAAGCTGTTGTTTAAGCAAATCTTTATCTTCTAAAGTAGGTGTTATGTTTTCTACTGGTTCTGGTATTTCTTTCTTTTGTGAGGATTTTGGCCTCCAAATAGCGATTTCTGTTTCTTTTTCAATTTCAAGTTTGTTATCCCAGAAATTCTTCCATTTTTCAACAAGTTTTACGTCTTGCACTTGTTCTTCAGTAGGAGATTGCCTAGCTGTAGTTTCGTCGATTTGCCTTATATTAACTGGTTTAGAATATTTTTGATACTCTTCACTTGCATTTAAAAAGTTCTTGATAATTTGTTTTCCCTTTTTCTTACTCAAAGAATCATTATGTTTCAGGGGTTTCGAGTACACTCTCCTCTTTTTTTGTTGTGCCTTCATTTCGTCTGTTTTTGCTTGAATTTGGCGAATTTTTTCATCCCAGTACTTTTTCCTTTCTAATACTATATTAGATTGTTTATGATCACCAAATTGAGTTTCATCTTTATTTACTGGAATGTGTTGATGTTTATTATCGTTATCTTCGACATGAAGGATTCGACTTGCTGAATCTGATTCAGTAACGCTTGCCTGAACCTCAGAAATCATTCCCTCTAACTCTTGTACTTGTCTTTTCACATCTGACCGTTCTTCAGACGCCGAATCGACACAAACGTCATTACTCTCGATTGCATATTCAATCTCAACATTTTGTAACTTACTACATTCTGTTGTTGTAGAACCATTTTCAGATTGTGGAAAATAGTCATCGAACATTTCATTAAGTTCAGAAAAAGCAGTTGTTATTGGATCAGTGTCAGTTTCGTTTATAGAATCCTTCATGTCAGTATACAGACTCTTGTCATTTTCTTCGATGATCGGAGTAAAAGTTGGTCGTTTGCTGTCCCATTTATTTATTCTGGGTTCTTCGTGCATCTTAAATTTATTAATATGTTCTTCTTTTAACTCGCTACATGTTTCCCATATTTCTCTTTCTGCTGGTCCCATAGAGGACAGTTCATCACTAGGAGGAAACAGCGGTTTACTAAGAGGCTCAGGTAAGGAATTATTATCATTATTATTGCTGTCTGGTGAACTGTTATTGTCATCTATACTTACATAAGCTGAGTCCCACATATCTTTCTTAGGAGATACGCTAGGAAGAGGTATGTTTGACACTACTTTGCCTTGATAAGAATCGTTAGATGAACTTGTTGTATGAAAAGAAGAGTGACCTGATGAACTTAGTTCGCTTTGTATCTTTATGTCTGTAGAAGATGATGCAGATAAAGTTCCAGGTTCTGTATTGCGATCTTGATTTTTATTCTTTTGCATATCTAAAATGCCACTATCTGCACTAAGTGCTCTGGTATCTAAATGTGGTTCTGGAGACGTTGCCCTGACTATTGGTGGCAAGGATACGGGTGCCCCAATAATAAAATCTGTTACAGGGAGGGTTTCTGTGTACTGATTTGAAGGGTGATGATGTGTAAAAAATGGATTTATAAATTCGTTTCCAAGAATTTCTTCACTCACGTCTTCCCTTTTCGGTATTTCGACGTCTAGCTTAAATACAGGCGATTTGGGCCTTTCCAAATTGGCCACATCTATATCAACAAACGGATTGCTAGGTAAAGGAAGATTTCCAACTTGACGAGGTATTTGTAAGCTGTCTTGTATTTCTTCATTTTGTGAATTATTTGTTTCATATTCAGTAGCTAAGAAAGCGCCCAATTTTTTCTCTGTTGCATAGTTTTCAGTATACATATCAGTTATAAATGGATTGTTTGATGATTGCGTTGTGTCAACAGACAATTCATCGTCCTCAAATGGATCTCGCAGTATTTTATATTTTTCCAAATAATCTGGACTGTGAAATATAACATCTGTATTAGTTTCGCTATCATTTAGGCTTTGATTGTCTTCTTGATAGAGTTTAGATTTTTCTGTCATTATAGATACTGATATATTTTCAGGAATAATAACTCTTCCTTGTTTTTCTGGTACCAAGTACGCAAGCATATTATTTTCACTGAACGTGGAATTAACAATATCCGGTATGTCTTGTTGAGATTTGTGTAAAACGCAGGATTTCTTATCTGACAGTAATGGTCCTTTATTTTTGAGATCATTGAATATATTACAAACCCGGTTCATTTTTATAATCTTCTGTGCAGCATAATTAAATCGGTTTATTTTTTGTTTACTTTGACCTGTATCTTGTTTATGGTCAACAGTGAGCTTCGATTTAAAATTCGAAATATCACTATCGGTTTCCATCAAGTATTTTGCTTCTTCATCAGTTATTTTTTCCAGGCAACCATTTTCTCTCAGTAACATCTTTTCTGTGACAAAATCTACAATCCTTAACACTACTTTTCTGTCTGTTTTTACGTCTACAATATCGATTTCCTCGCCATCCTCAAGACAAAAACTCTCTTTTTCTAAAGTTTTAATAATATTATTCGAGACAGTAACTTTAAATGGTGAACCGACTATGCTTTGACCTCGACTCGTTATAGATATTTCGTATTTGCCTATACAATTTACAATATAACCTACTCTAGCGTGATCTTTTCTCGTTTCAACGTCTATATCTATGTCGTATTTAGTTTTCGGTATGAAATATGTTTTATTCATGTCGTTTTTTCCGTAGTTTCTCAAGTACGTCGCACCTTGTGTTATCGGTAATGCGTTCTCGGTAAAACTTGGTTTCGATTGCAGTCCCAGGAGTTTATGTCGAATTAGTTGCGCCTTACCTAGTATAGGGGGCAGGATCGACATGCCGTACGAGTCTTTAGGTCCTCTTATCAATATGGTCACTTCTCCTGGGTCTAGTGATTGTTGAGCTGTGGGGTATATCTTGAAATATACTCTGTTATTGACTTGTGCTGCCGTTAACCCGGAGCCCTTTGCGACATAATCGAGGGTCACTTGACTCTCTAATTTATTATCTGGGGACGTCCTTTGTGATGGTGGTCTTGAAACTGCTGGTGTTAGTTTTGATAGCGCTAGGCGAATTCGATCTAAATACGTCGCTAACTTCCATTCTTGGTGTCTGCTTAACGCGTCGCTTGATTCGAGTTCTTGTCGAGTGAACACCTGAAATAGGCCAAAATGTGTTAAAGACACGTAGAAACATTCTAATTCACGAAATTTAAATAAACCAATCTTAGTAATGGTTTGCTAACTGTAAAAAAAATCGTTTGCTACTTTTACATTACTCTTAAAGAGAATGTATCTAACCGCAAAACTTAGAAAATATTTAGTGAAAATGGCCGGCTTTTTGCATGACAATAAAATAGTGAACGGTTTGAGAGTAGCTCTCAAATATTAATTGTTGAAAGTAAAAATAGTTTGTCACATTTAGAAGAAATATTCAATGTGAAAAAGTCCTTGTTTGACTTAAAGTCATATTTTAAATTTGATAAAATCCTTTAGGGTTTTATTCGGAGTCTTACAACCTTATGTCATTGACGCATTTTCTACGTCATCCACGGAACAATAGGAACTGGTATTATTCTAGATCGAAACCACATGGCGCAGAACGAAACCATACGGCAGGGACCGACACCAGAGGATATTAAATAAAAAAACAAGTGTTTCTATTACAGTCCATGAGTTAAATCGCTGAGAGACGGACCAACCACGGTGACTTAGTAATAAGGTTTCGATTGGGTACGGACTACGGAACGCTTAAGCATTAACTTACCGGCTCGACGCCCAAGTAATGATCAGCAATCGCCTGCGCATGTTTCAAAGAGAGCCTGGTGGGCGGATGCCCAGCGCACGCGCCGGGCAGCGCTCCATCCAGTACTCCGCAGAGGATCCAGCCGTGGCGCCACACTGTGTCCAAGTGCTCCACCCTCACTGGCCCGACCTCTGCCAGCCATTGTAGCACTGCTTGCTTCTGTTCGTCACTCGAGAATACGACTGGAAGGAGACATTTTGTCTGTATTAATGCCTATTTTATGGGATAAAATGAAGGGACTTTCAGTCTAACCCTCAACTGAGTACTATTTCTCAAGGAACTAGTAGCTTTGGCGATTACATAGTGGTTAACGAAAGTATTAAATTTGTTGTATGCGTGCTGATGGTATATGGCCACTGCCAGTCTTGGATGTGTAAAAAATCTCAGATAAGATCAGACTTTTGTCTGTGATTGGCGCCAGTAGCAACGCGTCTGTGGACTAAGTTGGAATGTTTCGGATCAGTACCCTTACTTCAAAATTTATATCAGAACACAGTTGCGCTTAACATTGCTGATATATAGCAGCCTTTCGAATTCGGCTGTCCAACAATACTCCTGCTTAAAACACTTTCAAACTCACTAGCTCTGAACGCTGAGTCGATGTGTTTCAACAACTTGAACAGGAAGCTCTGCTGGCCCCAGAACAGGGTGAGGAGAGTCGCGGGCGCGAGGTACCGCAGCGTGGTCAAAATGGCGTCGAGGGCGGTTGACCACATGCCTCGCTCCTCGAACTCCGGGTACTCGGGGATTGTGAACAACCCTGGAAAGAATTTGTTCACTGAGTAAAGTAGTATAGAGAGGCAGTCTGCTTAATGCGATGGGGATTTTTGCTTCCTTTATAGTGACCATTGGTTTGTATTATATATAAAATTTATAATCAATTTGTTTAATAGTTTAATTCTAAAACTGTTTGTCCTCACTACATGTAGGCAAACATTAAAAGACCGCACCTAAGTTCCACATAATAACTATATGACTAAGATAAGTAGATAAGAAACTATTTGTCATAGTCTACATAGTCACTTGTCCAGGATAGTGGATGATGGATCAACTAAACCCTTTTCATTGTAAGAAAAGGTCGCGACACCAAACCAAAGACCTGACATATTAGACCTGAGATATGGGACCAGGGATTTTATGAAAGGTTATGTAAAGTACATTAGCGCCTTCTGGACAGTCTATGACAGTCGATGTAAAAGAAATATACCATTTCTTTCCATCTGTGTGTTGAACACCTAAAGGTATTTATGTTTTTAATTATACGACTTGAATCACAATTAAATTTCACTTGATATTTTTATTATGAGGTAGCGTTAATTTAATTATCGAGTTGATGATAGCGACTAGCGGTATTAAGACTCAAATCTTTATAATTTCGCTTGTATCTTGTACCCCCAACATATAAAAGTAAAATAAAATTAAGAAAAATAATGAAGAACACAAGCCCGTATTTTTTTTTATAAATATGAAGTAGCAAACGATCAAGCAGCCCACCTGATGGTAAGTGGTTACTGCCGCCCATGGACATTTGTAAGCAACTTCATATAGAACAGGGGTTC
>DWNE01006639.1:0-12905 GCA_018249875.1 Cecropterus toxeus
ACTTGACTAATAGACAACTTTTTAACTTTGCCTTGATTGATCGTCGAAGTTTATTCAAGACCAAATTTTGAGAATTGGTGTAAGAGGTATAAATTGGACACTTTTATTTAAGTAACAAAGGAGTATGCAGTCCATCTTATGATAAGTGCTTACTTAATGTCTACGGGCGATAGACATTTGTAACCACTTCATATAGAACAGAGATTCTATCTATGTCGCTGCTAGGGACTTACTTGATCGTACTTACATCAGCCGGCATACACATGCTTTCAATGAAACGCATGAACCTTTCACGTTATAAGTAGGTTTAACGGTAGTCCTTCCCCCCTCCCCCCTCCTGATCGATCCGTAGTTTTACCACCATTTACTGCCACGATGACGTATTTCAAAGTGACATAGCCTATGTCACTCTGAAAACTGAGACGGTTCTACAGATATGTCATAGGACACAATCCGTCCAGCCGTTAGGGTAGTATAGCGTGTCAATAAAATTGGCATAGATACATACAAACATACAGTCATAAAACATTACCACCCTTCTCACTCAGTCAGGCGAAAAAAGATACTATCACTTTTACGAATCGCTGAAAGACTTTGCAGTTTTTCAGTTCTTGCCATCCAAAAATAATTCTTTAAGGAATCAACTTTGATTGAAATGTTTATTTCATAAACATATAACGAAGATTTAAGTACCGTTAGCTCAAGTCAGCTACGAAAACAATAATACGCCATACTTTATTCGATTGTTATTCATAACATAAAATTAAGTGAAGGCATAAAAGCAGTAAAAAAATAATAAAAATATGCAATAACGGGCGAAGCGGGAGCAAGTTTATGTACACTCATAAATGGTTATGATACAACGAAGTCTCTACAGAACGTCTTTACGTAACCTTCAAGGATAGATGCCATGGATCATCACAGTGATAGGCGAATGGATGAAACCAGGCCTCTCCATCGAGGTCCGAGATTCGAATCACAGGCATGTTCCATAGATTTGTCAAAAATTATGTAGATATTAGAAATTAGCTTAGCGAGGAAAAAATGCGTGAGCCTACACACTACTTTTATGCTTTTTGGTCAAGTGGTAGAACCAATGTAGTTCGACTGGAGAAGTACAACCGTCACACCTATTTCTAGTGTGAAACAGTTCTTGTGTTTCGGTGGAAGTTTGTGGCTACAAGCTCACTTTTATATGAGGCGACCATCTCAGTCCTCGGGAGTAGCAACGCATCTGTAATAGTCTTCATATAGAACCCCTGTTCTATATGAAGTTGCTTACAAATGTCCATGGACGGCAGTAGCCACTTACCATCAGGTGGGCTGCTTGCTCGTTTGCTACTTCATATTTATAAAAAAATGGACCGTAGCTAAGCACGGATAGGCTGTGCTTCGCTACGGAACATAAAAAAGCCGCCATCTTTAAATAGTTCAAAATATCGAATTCAAAAGTAACCTATAAGTTGACCAGGGAAATAAGCTACATCCATGTAAAAGTACATACAAATCGAACCCGTGATTTTAGCGTGATTAAGTAGCAAATAATAAATTGACTATCTCATTTTTAGGGTTCCGTAGCCAAATGGCGAAAATCGGAACCCTTATAGATTCGTCATGTCTGTCTGTCCATCCGTCTGTCCGTCTGTCCGTCTGTCCGTCTGTCCGTCTGTCCGTCTGTCCGTCTGTCCGTCTGTCCGTCACGTCCGTCCGTATGTCAAAGCCATTTTATTATATATTAGCATAGATTTTACTGTATATATGTATATATTTTCACTGAACGTAGCAAATCCATCAAATGGCAAGCGTATAATTTAGTACGCATGCCCTATTCTCCTTAGAGATCACTTAGAATTTGCATATATATTTACAACAATGTTTTCCCAATTCCGTTTGCTTGAAACTCAATAATAGTGGCATATAAACACATTTGGTACGGATGCCAACGATGCCGAATGGGTCAAAGTGAGGATGTGACTTGGTTGGGCAAAAATCGATTTTTGTATTAATCGATTTTCTCTTTTATACGAACAATTGATTTTAGAAACGATGTTATTACAACGAAATTTTCAATTTCCTCAATATAAAGTAAATAATAATAAAATTTATATATTGCCACACAAAATTAAAACACACAAAAAATATAAAAAAAGAAAGTATGATAAAAAATAAAGTACTGTTTTACCGACTTACTTTTGCCAAAATGAAAAGTATGTTTGCTAGGAACTGGATGCGTTGCAAGTAATTCTATTATAGACCTGCTGTAAAAATATTGAAAGTACGTGAAACTTCGGAATAAGTAATCTATTTGGTAATTCAATGCTACGACCAAAAATAATCGAAAGAATGGTGTGAAATAAAAAATCGATTATTTGTGATCAACAACCCGATTAATAAAATCGATATATTTCCTTACAAAATAATCGATTTATTAAATAACCGATTATTTTTGCACATCCCTAGTCAAAGCATTTTTCATCATCGCAATATTCGGCAAATGAAATTTGCCGCGTCAGTCCTTAAACAGCATTACATTAGGTTTTATGAGCGTTTTGGTGTCTTATCGTTTTAGGTCTTTATATTATCTGTATTATAAGTATAACATTGGTGCCTTAGAAAATAATGCAAGTTAAGCAATTTTAAAGATGTTTGACGACCCGCGTGGCGGAGCGGTCACCATACCGGTCTGTCGCGCAATAGGTCCCGGGTTTGACAGAAATATGAATGATGAGTTTAGATTTCTGTTCTAGATCTGGGTGTTTGTGTATCCATGGCACCCAAGACAAAGGGCTATGAGTGTAGACAGCGTGTCATTTTTTTTAACTGCGTGTCACTCCGGTATGGTGACCGTTCCACCACGCGGGTCGTCAAATGTCCCGTGCTGGCGCCTGAACCGGCTGCTCCGTTCGCCCTATGCTAGGGCCGGTCTTGAATGATGGTGCTCTTACCGTTCAAAATTTGTGAGTTACAATTGGTCGTGACTATTATTCGAGATTGATATGACTATTAAGCTGAATTGTCATGACAATTAAGCTTTAAAATATAAGGGCTGCTTGCTTTGATATAAAAAAGCCAGAAGAACCTGGAGGGGTTTCCCTATATGCACATTGAGGCCACCGAGAGGGTTTTAGTGAGTAAAAATATCACATAACTCTACTTTTTCCCCAAAAAGATGGCATCTTTTAAAGATTCCCCCCTCCTTCCCCCAAACAAAAAAGTGTTTATTTTATTGTTTTGTGTTTGTACTTACATGTATCTTAATGTATGATTACTTTCATGTTTCTGTGTAAAAAAAAACTTATAAATAAATAATTAAAAAGAGTCGGTGTTAGTTCTATGAAACTATTATTCAAGTTTGGCGGTAACAGCATTTCTAGATATGGACCACGGATGGTCACTCGCTCGGTCGAACGTAGCGCGTACGAATTCATATATTCATATTATCTTTTATTTTTACACGCGAGGGAAATGTAGTCACTACGTTAGGCATTGTGTTATGTATTCTAAGCAAATTTTCCTTACATTGCCGAATTTTATTACGTTGGAAATAAATAATATAGTCTCTGAAATCTTCTAATAAGTATTATGGTGATTATTTGTACCAGATATTATGTAATAAAAATATTAAAAGCCTTTAATAATATAATCTGACAGATGTATAATTTTGGATGAGGCTTAAATATAAATAGGTTGTCTATTTTCATCTGTATAAGATAAGATAAGAAATTACTTCATCCAGTGTTTTTCAACCATTTCATGTCACGACCACCATTAATAAATTATTCTTAGAATTTCATTATCACTGCTTTATGTAGGAAAACGTGAGGAAACCTGCATATTTGAGAGTTCTCTAAAAAAATGATTCTCAAACGTATGTGAAGTCTACCAATTCGCAGTTGGCCAACGCTGTGGACTATGGCCTAAAACTGTCCCATTCTGAGAGAAGTCCCGTGCCCAGCAGTGGGACAATAATGGATTGACGATGCAGTGGGAAGCATATACATACTCCAGAAAAATGTATCAAACTACCAAAAGTATAATTCCGTGATTCGTATTCTTCTTATAGTAATTTCTTTAGATATTGGATATAACGTTATGTTACTGATTTCGTAAGATCCATTTATATTATGTGCAAGTTCAATATAATATGTTAATGGCAATCAGAGATGGACTCCTAATCCAATATTCGTATAGGATATTAGTAAAGATATTAGGTAGTATTTCTTGAGGGTAGTTTTTTTGTAGCAAATGTTGTGATATCGACCAACGATAAAAGAACGAGATTAGATTTTGAATTTGGTTTTGATTTGCATGTTTTATAAATAAGGTTTCAGAGGTGAATGAGTTCCTATATTTGTAAAACGATCAAAGTCAAATAATAGGTCAATGTCAAACCCGCGTGACATGAAAAAAAAATACAATTAATGTAAGGAATTGTACCCACAATAACCCACAAGGTGCCTTCTGTTGGATTTATAACTATAAATTAAAAAGAATAAGGGCCCTCGAAGAAGTTCCAATACAAGCTAAGCAGTAGTAAAATGCAGAGGAAGGATGAGATGGTTGGTGTGAGTCCGGTGTCCAACATAATCCCGTAATGCCACAGTATTGTAAACGTGTTTACGCTTCCAACAAAAATGTACATATGTGAGACACGGCTACGAACATGAACTCGCGTGATAAGAATGCCTACCAGCGTAAATCTAGAAAATTGTGGTATAAACGTAAAAATAATTACGACAATCCCGTAAACTAACTGCGTTACTAATGAGCTAGAAAGATATCCGCATTTTTTTCACAAAAAAACCTACACAAGTGAGACAGACGTAAACCCGCGTGACAAGAAAACGGCCTACCGGCGTAAATGTCGTGAATTGTGGGTATAAATATAAAGATAATTCCTCGGGATAACCCCGCAAATATATTCGGAACTCGAAGAACCATCTCCAGATTCGTACGTGATAGAAATTTAATAACACGACCTTCGAGTCGGCGTGTCTTATTAGTTTCTTATTGGAATTATTTTATTGGATTTCGCCTACTTGTGGGGTTCCTGCTGTATTCTCTTAAGTAAATGGAATTAACTTTTATTGCAACTTTTCAACAGATCAAAATTAATAAACGAAGCGTCTTGTTGTGAGCAATGCATATGTCTCGAAGTGTCGGTCTTGAATTATACTACTCCCTCTTTCTTATCAGACTGAAGTAGCAAATGAGCATGCAGTCCATCTGATCGTAAGTGGTCACTCATGAACATCTAAAAGCAACTTCAAATAGAACAATCGTTCAATCTGAAGTCGATCACAGATGCGTTGCTACTCCCAAAAACTAAGATTGTTGCCTAAAATAGAAGTGGGCCGGCAACCACACCATTCCACTGAAACACAATAACTGTTTCATGTTAGAAATAGGTGTGGCAGCACATCTCCCCGGTCGAGCTACACTAGTACTTCCACCTGTAACCTCTTTTCGCATGTGTTTAGTAGGAGGCAACTAAGAAACAAAACCCAGCATATGGACAGCGCCATCCTCCTGTATAAAATCATCACCCACTGCAATCACTGACATGAAAGCCAGGCGCGCTGGCTATTGGCAAAAACCATTCATGGTGGCTTATATGCAGTACTGGATTTCAGGCTGATAGACTTATTTAACATTTGTTTTTCTCGAGGGGGAAACCTTAAAGTACCTGACGCCGTGAAAGGACGCCAGGTTATGTAGGATTTCTACCGCACTAAAACCCCCCGGTGGCTATCCTCGGTGCTGCGAAGAGGACTGCGGGATCTCCAAAATGAACGTAACCAGAGCCCTCCGAATGCGTTGCTCCATCGGTATCTACCCAGGTGAGTAGCTGGGCCAACCACACCGTCTGGTCTTTACGACGGTATGCCGCCGTAATTCTCAGGGTGGCCTGTCTGGACGGTTCGAGCTCCCACACTTGCCGCCCGCGATCCCGGAAGCCCCCTTTGAGTCGCCTCTTACGACAGACAGGGATTACCGTAGCCCTATTCTAATCCCGCAACTACAGGGACGAGATTTATTTAACCTCCCATAGCATAGCCTCACAAAGTAATTCGTTTATTCAGATAAAAACGACGAAATTGAAGAACATGTTGTTCAGAAAAAAATGTAATTCAAAATAAATTTGACGGTGTTTCTAAAAAACATACGAGTTAAAAGCTATAGATCACGTACACTTTTATTCTAGTTTTTGCCTCCATGCCTAAGCTTATTGAGTTTTTGTTTTATTTAGTGCTGTATAGAATTCCTATTTTTTAAAACTTCCCTGCGAGACTATACTACAAAGTCCTTTATCGTAAAATATCAAATAATTATTGACTAGCTTTGCCTCGCGATACCCGCCGTTAAGAATATGCAACATAAATTTTAATTGCAATAACTTTTGATAAAAAATATATTAATATCTATGATATTAATAGACTAAGAACTAAGTATCAAAACTAAGTACCTTAAAATAAGGAGCAATGATAGCCTGGCTGAAACTCGGCCTCTCATTCGATGGTCCGAGGTTCGAATCACAAGCACGCACCATATATTTTTCAAAAAAAATGTGTGTATTAGAATTTTATTATCACTGTGTTACGGTGAAGTAAAACATCGTGACCAAACCTGCACACCTGAAAGTTCTCAAAAAAAAGGAGTTCTCAAAGGTAAATACCAATACCTACCAATTTGAACGTGGAGAGTGCGTTGGACTAAAACTCTCTCATTCTAAGATCTTATGGATCTTCTCCATGCTTAGCAGTGGGACAATAATAGGTTGACGACAACCGCCTGAAGATATGGACATTAAATTCAGTACTTGGTTGGATGCAATTTTAAACATAGAAACAGGCGTAAAAGAACATGGCCAGATGGCCAAGCTGTCGACAAAAGTGTATATTTACAAAAATATTATGATAATTGATCCAAAATATATTCATTTTCCATAATTCGATAGTGAATTTGGAAATTCAAGAGCGACTTTGGTCATTAGATTTTTATTTTTGCTAAATAATATTTTAGTGGCTTTAGATAAAAATAAACTTAACACTCTTGTCTATATTTCACTGCCCTGTTGTTTTCCTTACTTGTAACTCGTCTTTAATCAATGATGCTTCGAAACCTTATTTTTGCGAATGTGTTAATTGCTCCTGTTCATCTAAATAGCAAAACAGACGTTAGAACTCGTTAAATTTAAGTTAAAAGGAACTGAATTTTAATATGTAGAAACCAGCAAATGTTTCTTCTGAAAAAATACAGACGAATTGACAATCTACTTCTTTTTGAAAGTCGGTTAAAAATACATTGAAACACTAGTTTGTGGATCATGGAACTTCTCTACATATTTTAAGGATACTCTAAATCCAAAAAAGTAAAATTCGTGAATGAACATTCACTTTAAGCAGCTATGAAACATTTAAAAAAGTAAATTTCTATACTTCTTCTTCTCTTTTTAAGAGAAATAGGTGTATCGGTGATAACCCTTTGAACCCACTCGTTCTGCCTTAAACTCTAAATCTTACAAAAGCATCTCCTCAGCGGAAATCGACTTACCTGCCAATACAAGGCAACGCAAATTTTGCAATTTTCCAAATTTATCTTCCTGTATTGTGTTGGTCGGGCGCCATTTTGTATTCTCCATCTCAAAATCCGAATATGGTAAATGTGATAGATTCTCAGGTAGAGATGAAATTGTTCCTTAAGAAATCAGCAACGCCAGACCCGACTATGTATTTTTAGGGTTGCGTACTCAAAAAGTAACTAGTAACATCGTTAAAAACATTGAAACTAAAAACCCGACTGCTAAAAACGATTTTTTTCTTCATAATCATGTATATTTTAACGCTTATATGAGTTTTGTCAAAATAGTTAAGTAAAAGTATTACAGTGTGTATATTTTTAGATTGGTCTATTTACTAGCTTTCATCTGATACCCATATCGTCGTAATTGGAAAAAAAATTGTCCCCCCACCCCCTTTTTCCTGTTTCCAGGGGCCATTTTTTAAATTTATTTAGTGTATGTCACTCTACAAACTACGACGATTTTAATGATATGCCATATGTCACAATCCGTCGAGCAGTTTGGAATGTAGCGCTTGCCAAAGAAATGGACATACATACAACGTTTGTATACATACATACGCTAGAAAAACATAACCCTCCTTCTGACGCAGTTGGGTAAAAATAAATGTCTTTCGTACTTATTAGCAATCGGTAAAAAGATTTATTGAGTACATGCTAAAGATTTATCGTAGTTATGAATAAGAGCCGAAAAATGAGATGAGCTCAAAAATGCTCCAAATAAGAGTAGACGCTGATAGAGCGGACCGCAATCGTAATTCCTTTACAAGATACCCTAACACCGGCCATTTCCCTACCAAGACACCTCGGTTAAACATGATCTGAATTTGGGGCGTTTGATGTTTGAAAATGGTTAAGCATGGATCGCCAGTAGTTACGGTGAATTCGTGCTATGTATTGCTATGAAGGGTAAGATCTTTATAGAGGAGCATTAGATAAGTTCAAGTGATCATATCGACGTAAAAGCGGAAATTCTGTAAACTGTGACTATGTCAATTTTTTACACAGTGGACCTCGAATCACTGATAAATGTTTTATTAAACACCTTCTATGCATCCATGGGCCTTTTTGTTTTTTTTTTTTTATTCGTTAGAGGCTTTTTTGTACCTGACCCCGTGGGAGCGCCGATAGGTTATGTGAGATTTTTACCGCACTAAACCTCCCCGGTGTCCTTTCCTCAGGGCTGTGTGACTCCGGGTTCTCCAAAGGAATTTAACCGGAGGCCTCTTAGTGCGATGCCTCTTTCGGGTTTCTTCCCGGTGAGCATTTACGTACTAATTTACGACGGCATGCCAGCACACATGCTGCCGGTCTTCCCGGGGTCACTTGGCTGAATGGTTCCTACTCTTGTCGTCCGCAACCCTGGAAGAACCCCTTTTGGTCGCCTCTTACGACAGACGACGAATACCGTAGCCCTATTCTGGTCCCGAAACTACAGGAACAATGTCAGACATAACCTAGGTTAAAATTATATTAAAAGCCAGATGAAACTATTAATTGATTCATATTTATACGAAACTACCTGACCGACATGTAATGTTTTGAAATTTTCGAATTCGAATAGATAAGTTAAATGTCAATTCCATAAGATTAGGTTTTGTTGGTTCTTTTAGAAGAACCTTCTCCTGGCGATAATGAACGCACAAAAAATGCATTAGCGAAATCGTTGCAGCCGTTCACGCGTGATGTTATGACCATAGGAAAACAGGGATTTATTTATATATATATAATTATATATACATATAGATTATCGAAATGTCTAAATCGTCTATCTACGGCAACATAAAGATAATAAGGCCTGTCAGCAGAGGCCTAGCGAATTGTGAATCTTCCCAGCATTAATAGTATCAATAGGAGAAAACGTTGGTCTCGAGCCTTAACTAAAGGACACGAGATGGAGAAAATACAAGGATTTTACGTGACCAAACTTCAATATGCTTGTTCTAGAGGTTTTACGTGGTATGTGTTCTAATCGGCGAGGACTTGCTCCATTGGTAGCGAGTAAGCGATAAACTATAACTGAGCGATAAATTTCGTGGATACAAAACTTAATTCATATTCGTCAACACATTATTGTCCCACTGTTGAGCACGATTTTCTCTCAAAATAAGTTTCAGACCATAGACCAACGCGCTGGCCAAGTGAGAATTGGTAGACTCCACGCGTCTTTGAGACTCTTTTCTTTTTGGAGAACTCTTATGTATGCATATTTTTCCTCGATGCTTTCCTTCACCGTAAAGCAATAAATGTAATTAATACTTTGTATAATTAAAGAATATTCCGCGGGTCTGAGCTTCGCCTGTTTATTTGGAAATATTACAAAAAATAGTTATAATAGTAATTTTAAAAGTTTAAAATATATGTGTGTCTGTTTTTAACATCGCAGCAAACCAAAACTGGCTTCAATTTAGAATAAAAATATATTCATAGCTCTGAAGACTAGGTGGGAACGCCATGGATAAGTCTCACTCTTTTACCACACTATGCAAACCAAAAATACAGCTGGGCTTTAAATTACTGTTTTAAGGCATAAACAGTTAAGATGATGGTGCCGTTAGTTAAACCATTAAGGGTTCTACCTTTAAAATGTAGCCATTTATAGTTATTTATTCCTGCGGTTCCATCCGCTTCGTTATGAAATTATTATAAACTATGTCTGTGCCAAAATTCAGCAAATTCAGATCAGCAGTCTTTGCGTGAACGAGTAACAAAACAGACATACCTCCTCACAAACCTTCGCCTTTACAATATTAGAAAGAAGAAGATCCCCTCGCCCAAGGATGAAGTTCCATCCACACCAACTGGAGTCGTGACGGTCCTCCACAGTTCGGTTTGCACGCTCGTTTCTGCCACGGACGTACAAGTTATGGAACGAATTTCCTCTTGAGGTATTCTCGGAGCGCTATGATATGGGGTTCTTCAAAAAGGGTGTGAAAAGAGCTCTCTTTCAAAGCCG
Source organism: Cecropterus toxeus (assembly GCA_018249875.1). Taxonomy (NCBI): domain Eukaryota; kingdom Metazoa; phylum Arthropoda; class Insecta; order Lepidoptera; family Hesperiidae; genus Cecropterus; species Cecropterus toxeus. The sequence continues at coordinate 10,538 of DWNE01006639.1, forward strand.
GCGATGCATTGGCGACTCCTCGGGTGTTGCAAATGTCTATAAGCGACGGTGATTACTTTCCATCAGGTAGCCCGTATGCCTTATCGTTAGGTTTAAGTACAAAAAAGTAAGATTGGTTGATCCTCATTAGAATTTTCATTAATATTCTCTTTTCGTTTCTCGTCAGTAGTGAAACAAATCCTTGTAGTTCGGGAGCCTGGTAGTCGTTTTGGGAAGATTAGGGATTTAATTTTCTGTTACCGTAAAATATACTTTTAATACATATTACGTGACATTTCTTGAAACAGAGTCGATGACCTCGTCATATATAAAACTATACTAATATTATAAAGCAGTAGAGTTTGTTTGGTTGAACGCGCTAATCTCAGGAACTACTGGTTCGAATTGAAAAAATATTTCTGTGTTGAATAGGCCATCTAGAAATAACATCACGTTGCTGTTTTTTTAACTATTGTATAGAAGCGGGTAAAACCGCAGGGCATAGCTAGTGTTATATAAATATATATCATTATAGATATATAATATCAAGCTGTTTGTTTCTTTGTTTCTTTCGTAGCAGCGGGCGAAACCACGGCGCACGGCTAGTATTCAATAAATGGCGTAAATATAACTTATTTAAATTTAAAATAGACTAAGCAACTAAAACATTTCTCTACTACTTTTGGAAGGTGGTAAAGCAAGTATAGTTTGGCCGAAGAGGTAACATCGTCACAGCTAGGGAAGTTTGTTTTTGCCGGCTGACTTTCATATGAGGCGACCATCTTAGTCCTGGCATTATGACTAACTTCAGGTAAGTTTATCTGGAGTGGTTATGGATGTCCATGAGGGGCAGTGACCACTTACCATGGTAGAACCAATGTAGTTCGACCGGGGAAGTACCACCACTCCTATAACTAGCGTGAAGCAGCTCTTGCGTTTCGGAGAGGTGTGGTTGCCGGCTCACTTATATAAGAGGCGACCATCTTAGTCTTCGGGAGTAGCAAGACATCTATGATCGACTTCAGATAGAACCACTGTTCTATATAAAGTTGCTTACAGGTGTCCGTGGCCGGCAGTAACCACTTACCATCAGGTGGACTGCATGCTCGTTTGCTACTTCATTCTTGACCCGACCACCACTTCACTCGACGACCCGCGTGGCCGTGCGGTCACCATACCGGTCTGACATGCACTGGGTCCCGGGTTCGATCCCCAGTCAGGCAGAAATGTCTGATGACTTTAGATTTCCGTTCTGGGTCTGGTTTGAATATTCGTCTTTGTGTGTCCATGGCACGCACAACACAGGGGAAAATCCTACTGTGGAGCTATGAGTGTAGAAAGCGTTTTTTTTTTTATCTTATAAAAAAAGCTAAGTTTACAAATACTTAAGATATTTCCTAATATATCCGAGTATTTCTATCAGTCTCTTAAATGAATATCTGGTCGTCTCACAAAATCTATTTAGAATTCGAATGGTTAATTAATAATTTCAAGTCTAGGCCTTGATAATCGGCTTAGCCCTTTATGGGGTAAATACGAACCTTTAGATACTGGTCCTTTCATTAATTATGTAAAATTATAATTTGATTTTGAGTTTAAGGAATTCAAATATAAATAAAACTTTAGCCATTACGTACCTATTGTAACTAATTCTGTGAATTTGAAAATATATGAATTGTATGTATGTCTATGATTTTTTATTCAGTCATAAAGTGAAGTATTATTTGTATTTAATTGTTTATTGTATTTAATTGTTCGGTAGCGTGACGCCGCACTTTGACAAGTAACATTGTTGCAATAAATCAATATAAAAAGTATTTAAAAAAAAAAGCTTTTTCCGTACTGCATTGAGTTCTACAAATTGAGCTCTTTCACTTGATACCCATTGTGGGGTAGGTTGCTCAAAAATATGTATTCCGTCATTTTGTTGTGGCAGCCATTTTGGAATTACAACAATATTGATTACATATGATTCCATTGTCATCAGGACTTGACGTGTACTCCAAATTTCAGCTCAATAGGACACGGAAAAGTGGGTTAAAATCAGCTTGCAAGATTTGACCCAAACATACAAACATTGCAAGTTAAATAAAAGCTTTTAAATATTAACTGATTGCCTGCAGTTTCAGTTGTTTATTTTTAACTTTATATTTAAGCTTATTTTATATGTATGACGGGAAAGGTTTCGTCAAAATAGTTACGTAAAAGTAATATATAACATATATAGGTGTGTATATTTGAATGATGTATTCATAAGCTTTCATTTAAATAGGTACATATTTAAAGATTTAAAAAAGATTTAAAAGATTTTTATTGAACAAAAAACAACATTACAGAGTATTACATAATTATCGTAAACATCTGCTATAGTAAAAATACTGTGTCGCAG
>DWNE01006640.1:0-12904 GCA_018249875.1 Cecropterus toxeus
TGTCTGGCCGGGAATCGAACCCGGGACCCACTGCGCGTTAGATCGGTATGGTAACCGCTCGGCCACGCGGGTCGTCTCTTTTACGATCAATAAACATTTATTATTATTATTAAATTATTATTATTATGTTTTTTTTTTATTATTCAGGCGGACACATTAGCCCCGAGGAGTAGCAATTTGTCTATGATGAATGTCAGATGTCTACGTTCGGCAGTGAGCATTTACCATCTGAGACATTTGGCTCGTTTCTTACTTCGATGTTATAAAAAGTGCTTTTAATCTTGCATGTCAGGTGAAATGCATAATCACCGGTTTCCATATGTATGTGAACACTCAGGGGGTTTTGGGTTCGATCCTCGGTTAGACATATATCTAAATTTTTAAGCGCTATTCTTCTACCCATAGCTCAGCCTTTTCCAAGAAGATATCTTATAGTGTTATAGCCAATTTGCTGTTTGTAATGGCAATTTAAAGAAACAATCGAGTTGGTGATTATTTATTTATATAGAACAAAAGAACAATGCCTTTAAACACTATAAACCCGTTAACGTCTACAGACAATGAACGTGGCAGACGCGTGCCGTAACAGACAAAGAGTGTTATGCACACAATGTGTACTTAAACATTTACTTATATATCTACTTTAACACTACCGCATAGAGACGCCATTTCTGTCAAAATATTCTACAGAAAACTATGGTTTTGACAGTCTGACCCTTAACTAGAGAGCCATAAAACATGCGCTTCAAGTGTCACCCGCTCGGAGCTTACGAGGCCACGAAAATTCACTACAAAATATAGGGGTATTTACTGAAGTTAGGATAATAACTGAAGAATTTGCAGAAACAAACGAATGTAGAAATACAGCGTCGACAAGACACATTCTTCAAATTAAGATTGACATAGCAACATCAGTTATAGATACTTGTGCCTATTAGGCCATATATTTTTATTACTTTTTTCAAAATTCACTCAATAATATAAAAATTAAGTATTATATATTTTGAATTTTAATAAGCCATATTATAAATAATTTACTTTCACTTAATAATACAGATATTATATTTTACCTCAACTTTCCAATCCGTGACGTACCATACAACCATTTTCCCAAAAGCACAAAACACAAAGGGAATTTCACCACACGTCTATAACACGTACAGGAGAACACTGAAACGCTAAACGCCACAAGCGTGCCTCGCGATTCCAATGACGTCAGTTACAGGAAGAATATGTCATTGATTCTATTAAAAACACAGTTATCATACCGCAATACAATTTTTGGACTATTTGTCCAAAAATAACTTATTTAGTTATGTATATCGAATTCAAAACTGTCATTTTCGAACGAAACTTCTTTTTCCGAAACCGGCGAAACGTCAAACACAAAACAAGTCCGGCGAAAAGAGAATGCATAAACAATCAACACAAAAACCTCACTTTTGACAAACAACAAACAAACTCGATAAATCGAATAGAGTTAATGCTTCTAGAACGTTCTAGAACATTCTTGAGTGCAGCAAGGAATGCACTTGCCCCGACTGCCGGCAGCGGAATGCGCACCGAAACGCAGCGTCCTCGCTGGCAACGCGACGCTAAATTACAATGACAATCACAGCGTATAAACTGTCCAGTTTCCGGCGGCATGCGGCACAAGTTACAGGAAGTCGCGAAGTTCATAATCGCTTACGAACTATAATACTCTTATGAGTTTTGTTGAATTTCCTGTACAACAAGAAGGATGATCCGACTTTGACTCGACGGGAATATTTAAACCAATATCTCTGTTATGCCATACTTTTAGAATACAACAGATTATGTGGTGGTGATTTACACCACTATTGTAATACGCAGGAATCTGACGGTTTTCTGTGCCTTTAGAAATAGCTGGAAGTGACGGCAATAAAATGTGTAAGATGAAATTTCTAACGGAATTCGTAAAAAATGATGATTTGCGTAAGCCCGATAAAATATGATGAAGCACACAAATTAGCATATTTAATTTGTACAGCTTAAACCACTTTTCATATCCAAAATTATGAAATAATTCACAAGTTTTATAAAATTTTATAGTTTTATAAAATTCTAATTATTATAGTTTTTAATGTCAGGATCTTTTAGGATCAAAATTTATGGACGCTAAGTAAACCAGCATATAATGAAATGAACTAATTTCTAGAGATAGACACGTCGATTAGTTCTGCGTCGAAATTGTGAGATCCAAAGATAATAAGTTCAGTGTATATTTACAGCTTCTATTAAAGGCTATTGAAATCCAAGGACACCTACCATAAATGTAAGAGCCCTATCAGAAATCACATTGCGACCCATATAAGACGTATTTATATGTATGAATTTAGACAGTCAAATAAAATCATACGTGACCTACTAATCTCCTTCGTCGTTTATATGACTCCGAATTTATTGCGAAGGGGTTCCACGCTAAATGCGTCCCGATTCAAATTCATAACGTTTGATGTCTGAGCGTTATCTTAAGTGTGTCGAATATGTGGGGCGTGTGGAGCGGACGCAACCTTGACCTTGCTCCAATAATCGGCTGCCATCGGCTATAACTGATACGTGCGTTATCTGTTTATATAAAAACGAAATGATTTTTACTTCTGACTAATCAACGAAGAGCCTAAACTGAAATAAAATGTCTTTATTTTGCATAGGCTTACGTGGGCACCTACAAATTGTCAGTTACAATATTTTTTCTTACACTACCACCGGATCGGAACTACTAACGTTAGAACCGTGAAATTTGAACACTTGATATATTTTAATACATACATAAGAATCCTAAGAAGGTCATAGTCTGCGTGTACGAAGTTTTTGATGGTATTGGTAATATATAATTGGTAAGTCTTTTTTTAATAATATAGAAGTTACGATCAAGCATGCAGTTCATCAGATGATAAGTTGCCACTAACGCACATGACAATCTATAATTTTAGAACACAGCAGCGCTTAGCCTGCAGAAGCAGAAATTGAGACAGAATAGGTGTGGTTGCGATGCCTCCAATTTCGAACCAAATAAGACTAGGTATACCATACCTCATTTGTGACATGATAGCCAACTCATATATAGCCGTAACGGACTGCCGCCCTCTCTCCCAACTTGTACCGTATCCTTGACGCAATTGGTTCTGAACAGGAGGCAACCATCACTTTGACTTCTGGCTGGCGTCCAGCTAGCACGGAGCCTCTAAACACGGCCCTATGACGCACATCACAGGGTCCATATATGACGCTTCAGGAATGTTAACATGATTTGGTCTCTGATTGTTCGTCACATATGGTATTGCTTTGTAAGGCCGATGGGACTCATGTAAAACTATGCTCTATAGACAAGACATACGTTTGATGTTTGATCATGTTTGTGTTTGCAAGAACAATAGTTCTAGATGACAGGTATGATAACATACGAATATGTTTGAACGAATTATTATCAGCGCAAAGCAAAAAGTAAATTCACATTACTCGGAACCCAGGATGTTTATATTTGGCAGTATTTAGCATTGCGAATGAGACCTCGAAATGAGTCTCCTTCCGGGTTTGTTTCCCGTTTATTCCCGATTCTAAATAAGATTTCAACATTTTCAGGAAAAGATCAATACACGTCGGATGATCTATAGCATAACACATACATATCACTCTAGAATCTAGAGTGTTTGTTGAAGATTAGTAATGATATAAATTAGTGATTGTGCCCGCAGTTGTCTCCGCATTTCGGAGGCGCTAAAATCTACGAACTTTAAAATGACAGAAACCAATGAACCATGGTTTCTGTAGGATACAATTGTTATGATATCCCACAAGAACCGTACATTTTCGTAACGAACATCGGTTTCAGTAGATCCCGGAGCTTCTCTATGTGCACAGTAAACGAAATAATACAAAAAACCATTTTTAAAAACAAAAAATCTTACGTAACTCCTTGTGCCCAAAAATTTGACACTGATCAAATGTTGATATTTTGAAAACCTCTTCCTTTTTCCAAGTCGGTTAAAATAAATAGAGACAATAGGCCGGCCCTACGATAGGGCGAATCAAGTCCCAGAAAGCGGCTCTGTGGTAAATAAAATCGAAAAATTAGACATGAACTCTACATGTTCTTAATTCCAAGCTTGCACGTGTACGCACAACTAACTGGCACTATAGGGACAAGCAAGGCGCCCCCTTTGCTCATAATCGCCCATAAAGGAATCTCCGTCATAAAACTTGCTCCTTCTTTTGGTTCGCCGGGGAATGCCTTCACGCACACTAACTGCTGCCATCGTGGTCTGAGCCGCGACGGCAGCAGTGGGTAGTGTTAGAATTGTTGTTCCCGAGTGAACTGGGCGTCAGAATACCGACTAAACCTGAACTGCGGCGCTCTTCTCGTCTTTAATGGAGCGCCAGAGGTTCCCCATTCCTGATTCTTTCCTACGCTTCGACGTTGGCTATGCAGGGCTACGACTATCCTAAAACTTGCCTTGTGTCGGCACCGAATAAAGCCTTACGTGATTTTCTACATAAATTTGGTCTGCTTGCAGTTTTGCAACATAAATAGAGTTTATACTCACACACTGATTAATGGTTGTAAGCAAAATAGTGATTCATTGTTATTTTGTCCCCTTATTTCTTCACGAGGTACTTTAAATGGAATGACATGTCCTGTCTCGTTTGTTGATTGCGGTCAATTATTAAATTTCCAATTAGGAATAATTTCGGTGGCGTATTCGAGATGATGAATGTTTATTATATAATTATACTTGTTTATACTTCCATTTGATATGAAGTTTTTTTTTACATGATGCAAACCACGGCCGAAAATTGTATTAGTTGTCTATTTAGGCATTGCCTTCGATATGACTGGGGCGTATTGAAGGCATTAAAGATTTAAATGAGCATCCTATGTGTTTATCACGATTATGGTTATGACCTATTTTAAACTGTTTCTGTGCCAAATTTCCGCGAGTTTTGACCACTTGTTTTTTGTGTGAAAGAGTAACAAGCTTCACAAATTTTAGTTTAAGCATAAATTAAAGTATTTCTTTGCATCATATATATGTCTAATGCATGTTGTGATTGCGTATAATCGTGTAAACAGTCAATTAGATTTTACAGATAACTGTACCGTATATGATAATTAATAATAATATACGCTTTCTACACTCATAGACCCACACTAGGATTTCCTCCTGTGTCGCGGGTGCCATGGACACAAACAAAGACAAATACACAAACACCCAGACCCAGAATTGAAATCTAAATTCATCATTTAGATGTATGTCTGGCTGAGGATCGAACCTGGAACCCACTGCGTGACAGATCGGCATGGTGACCCCGCTTCGCCACGCGGGTCGTCAAAATAGTTGTCAACTGGTGTATTTTTTTTTGTATATGGCGTTGTTTTTTTTTTAATAGTACTGCCGCCCATTGACATTTCTAAGCAACTTCATATACAACAGAGATTCTATTCGAAGTTGATCACAGATGCATCGCTACTCCAGAGGACTAACATGGTCGCGTCATATATAAGTGTGCCGGTAACCACACTCTTCCACCACACGCAAGAACTGCTTCACGTTAGAAATAGGTGCGGCGGTGGTACCTCCACTATCTTTTGTTGGTGGTCCTAGATAAAAAAAAATAAACGTAAAAGTAACTCACAATCCACGACAACCTCGTCAGAAGCCTCTCGATGACGACCGTAGGCATTTCTCACCGCTAACCTTACATCACTTTCCAATCCGCTCAAACCTTACCGTCTTGCCTTTCAAAAAGTTCACTCAACTGTTTTACATTAACTTGGCAATAGAACTTCCGTTAACACCACAAGATATTTTTTAAAGATATACAAGAGTTTAACTAACAAAACTATTTCTACGGTTCTTTCGTAATATTTCCACCGTTAAAAGCAAAGAAAAGTACTTCTAATTAATTGCCTCTATCGGCTTTAACAAAAAATAGCATGAATATTATTTTAAAGCGTTCATAAAATGCGCGAATATCTACTTCTAATAATTTCGGAAAACAACGAAAAATTATGATAGCACTGACGTGCGTTCGTGCCAAGTGCCGCGTCGATACTGACTTAGTGACTGGTTTTTCTTTCCTATTGTTTTAACGTCAGGCTCTCAGCGATGGCGGCAGGTGTCATCTCATTAATTACGTTATCAACGCGTTATCAGCTCGTGTTAGGGCTCCGGAAATACCAGTTGTAATAATCTTTATATATACAAAGTCTCCGTATGTTTGTATCAAAAGTTTAAATGTAGCGGATGGATTGGCTCGAATTTATTACACTACTAGTGACCCGCCCCGGCTTTGCTCAAATGCAATACTAAACAATACAAAATATAATTAAAACTAAAATATCTTTATACATAAATATACTTATACATATCACAGCTTTTTGTTATTAGACAATGTGTTTATTCACGACATTACGTTAAGAATCTCTTAAATTAGCAGTTTTCTTTACTATATCATGCATGTATTATACATATAAACCTTGATTTTAAATAACTCTATCTATTAAAAAAGAATACATCAACATCCATTACGTAGTTTTAAAGATCAAAGCATAAATAGGGAAAAACAGACAACGGGAAGCTACTTTATTTCATACTATGTAAGTATGTAATGATGATGCAGTTTTATGTAATTTTGTATTTATATACAACTAGTCATGTCACGCGGCTTCAATCGCGCTAAAAAGTGAGTTTGGAATCGTACTTGAGGTCAGTCATAGATGCTTTACTATCACTCACAAAAAACACCACATGTTAGTATCTGCCTTATAATACATTCCAGTGCCCTTATTACGAGTTATTACGTTTCCTCGAACGATTGCCGTTTACGTTTCGCTTCCAAAACAATGTTTTGTAAACGTAAGCGGCGATCGTTTTGAGAAAACGTACTAACTTCGTACTAGGAGTACAGAAACCAGCTTTACTATGTAATCAACTGTGTGTTACTAATGCTTACTAACTTATTCCCGCGGCTGCGCCCATTTTGTTCTTGTAGCAGGATAATTATGCCACGTCTACGTCATAAACTGTGTGCCAAATTTCAAGGAAATCCGACCAGATTTTGCGTTAAAAAGACACACACACACATATATACAACATGTGTACATATAAATATACAGCATTAGTGAGAAGTTTTTTTTTTCGTGTCAGCCCTACAGAGCACGCGATCATAGCGTGTCCGCCCACGGCCATTACCTACCGCTGTAAAACCTCTTATCCTGTAACCCGCACTACAAAACAAATATTTACTTTATTACACCCGTGATATTTGCTTATCAACGACCGGTCACTACGATTAGTTAGAAATTATTGCAAATCACACATGAAATGGAATAGGGAAACTAGAATTAGAACATAACTTATTTCCTTCTGACGACCCGCGTGGCGCAGCGGTCACCATGCCGGTCTGACGCGCAGTGGCTTCCGGGTTCGATCCTCGGCCAGACATACATCTGAATGTTTAATCTAGATGTCCGTTCTGAGTCTATATATTCGCCTTTGTGTGTCCATTGCACTCATGACACAGAAGAAAAGTGTGGGGCTATGAGTGTAGAAAGCGTATGGAAAGCGCATTTCTAATAGAAATAGCAATGAAGCATGTTGCCTAGAGTCCACCCCGCCCATGGGCATATGTACCTTATTCCATAATGAACTAGAACTGGAGTAATACCTACTTAAAGTCAATCACATATGCATTGCTATTCCATACCCGAGGGCCATTAAACACTCGTTTTAAACATCATTCGCTTGGCGCTGCAAGTGTGAGCGTTGAGCGTTAAAATATGCGTGATCTTATGAGGCCACAAAATTAGCTGCAAATTGTAGAGAAATTTACTGATATTCACCTAAAAAAATTAAATAACGGTTGAAGTAAACGTAGTTAGTTAGCTAGTTTCTTGGGCGGAAATCCTTTCTGGTGCATTCGAATTATTTGCTCACTCTCCATTTATAGATTTAGGTGGTTTTATAGGTAATTTATTTTAGGTAATTTATTCCAAAATATAGGTGTTGCATCGTTTATTTACAAACGATGATGCAGTCCACCTAATTTCACTGGCGCTATCTGAAGTCAATAATATGCTTCTCCCGAGAACTAAGACGGTCACCTCGTATTAAAATGAGGCTGCAAACACACCCTTCCACCGAAACGCAAAACTGCTTCACGATAGAAATAGGTGTGGCGGTGGTACCTGGTACCTCACAGGTCGAAGTGTACTGGTTATACCACCATCTTGTAAAAATCCTAGATAACCTACAAACTATACTATAATAATTTAGTTCGTTTACAATACTTATGCAAAACTATAAATTATAAACAATAACTATTGCAATAAATATATAAAAAATAAATACCTTTCTTATCGATATTTATCTTTTATATAGGTTTGGTACAATACATCATATTTCTTTTCTTTTGTAAGACATTCTTATCCTTATCTTTATGTTTATGGTGGCTATTGAAAATTTGGATTTTATGGACGGCACGATGAAAGAGTTTTTGTTTATGTAATTCAGGTTATTAGATGATTTATCTATGTTAGAATTTATTGCTGCAATAAAAGTAGGTTATCGGATTGTTACATTGTATGTGTTCTATTAAAATAATAAGATAGAAGGTATTTATGGAGCATTTCCGTTATTTTTTCATTGGCTTCGAGGAAAAGTTATAACATATAAAACCTTTCGATTCATAATAGTAAAATAATGCAAAATGATAAAATAATAAATATCAAAATATGCTCCTGGTACATAGCAAAACAAATCATAGATAAGAATTTACATGACACAAAAAGTCACTTAAGACATTTGCCTGCTCGGAGCATCAAACCCCGGACTCTGCAAATTAGACAGATATGGAGAAAGTAGTTCCACGCGACCCGTCATACCCCAAGTAAAGCAACAACCTAGAAATGTGTTATCACACTTGTTGTTCATTGAGGGACAGGTAGTCGACCGGGTGACGTCAACGTGATAACACGGCACATAAAAAACGCCGGCCAAGTGCGAGTCGGGCTCGCGCACGGAGAGTTTCGTATCATTATGCATAGAAAAAAAAATGGTAACGATATTATGAAAAACGGTAAAAAAATCATGTTTCGTTATATGGCAGCTCCCTTAAACATTTTTTTTAATTTAAAAAATATATTTTTAAAGTGAACGTGTAACGGAATACTCTGTGAATATTGCAAGCGTTGCCGTACGTACCTGCTGCCATTGTCAATATCCAGCAAAAAAATATATGTTTGTATGGAAGACCACCTTATATATTTATTTTATCCTGTTTTTAATACTTGTCGTCATAGCAGCAACAAATACACCATTGATAGTGATAGTTCCAACTGTCTAGCTATCACGGTTCATGACATACAGCCTGGTGACGGACGGACAGACAGATTATGGAGTTTTAGTAATAGGATCCAGTTTTGACCCTTTGAGTACGGAACCCTAAATATATGCAAACGTTACCGATTATTACTCTTTTTTGTTACGATGACATTTGCTAATTTACATCTGACCTTCTTTTCCTTCACAGTGTCGGTAATATGAATGTGGAAATTAATGAATGTACTGAACCTCCTTTAACCAAGAGCTCGGTCATAGATACAGACATTGTTCTAACTCTACATCAGGGATTTTCAAACTGTTTTGAATGAGATACCCGTGTTTTCTTAATAAACTGATGAAAAAAACTTCAACCCCCATAGTCAAAATACTTTAAAAATCGTATCGTATTATTTTTTTAAAGATATATAAAGTGTTCGATACCGATCCCTTTGGAAATATCCGAACAGCATCAATACAATCACTATACAGCATCCTACCTTATCCTACAATATTAAATTAAAATTCTTCAAATTATTTCAAATTTAAACAATATTCTCAACCAACTTTAAATAGATAAAGAATCTTGTATGTTTTAAGGATAAGAGTAATAAATCATCCGTTTGGTGATAAATGTATTGATGGTATGATAAAACGTTCCTTTTATTGTCAAGATTACATAAATTAGAATATTCTACTTATTATCATGTTTATCAAACATATAGGCTATATAGCCACAGACTAAACGAAACAACGTATTCGCCAGAAATATTTCGATAAAAGCTCGAACAAATATAAAAAAGAACAGATACAGATGAAAAAAAAATCTTCCAAGTGTTTTTTTTATAAATATGAAATAGCAAGCGAGCAAGCAGCCCACCCGATGGTAAGTAGTTACTGGCGCCCATGGATGATATGGTTCTATATGAAGTCTATTACAGATGCGTTGCTACTCCCGAGGACTGGATAAAAGTGTTTTCAATATAACATAATACTGAACATACTACAATCTATAAAATAAATTTAGCAAATCATTAACTTTTTTATATTACTCCAATGATTTCATTTTATCACTTTTAAGAAGTGTTATTAGTGTAACTTAATTACTAACTCCATTAGTACCAACAAAACAATATAATTTACAAACCGCAACCAAAATTACAACAGGTACTTGTTATCCTAATGAATTAGATGAAGAAACAGTTTAATATCACAGATGATACGACGATATTATAACAAAAGATAAAACCAAAAATATACCAAGAGAAAATAAACTGAAGATGAACAAAGAGATAACAATTTAGGGCTCCTCTAAAAATAAACGAACAAAAATAGTTTATAACAGAAACCCACACGCAAATAAGATAACATTCTGACAGATAACACTTCAGATTTGTTCTTATTTTATATTTGCACAGATGAAATAATGTGAAGGTGTTTATATGATTTCATTTATTATGAAAAACTACATCCCTTATGAATATTTAGCAAATAGTAAAAATAGTTTTGAAAGCACCTCTACCATTCTATTAACATTTACGTAGTTTGATTTTAATAAATGAATGTTAAGACAATTTTGACCAAATTTCTGATAAGCAAAATATGCGTGAAAAAGTAACTTTAAATTGTAGTATTTTTTAAAATAATTGATAGATTTGACGAAATAAAGTCTAAATGGTATTTACCTCAAGACACGGACATATACCCCTAAATTTAATTCAGTGGTTTTGGTTTGACGTGATTTCAAACACAAAAACAGATAGACTCCTATTTTTTTAAAACATTTGCAGTGTACAGACATACGAGATTAGATTTGTATTATATGCATGGATATTATCAATAATATGAAATCTATCTAAAAATATGCAATTGTTATTTAATATTATTTTCAAAATTTCATTTTTCAAAATTCCTTCACATTAGAATACGGCATTATCCTGGTGCATTCCAGACAATTGAAAGTGATCTCAGAGATTCTCGGAACATACATTGGGAGTAAGGACAAAGTAACAAATAACACTTACTCAGTTGAAACATAACTTACGAATACTACTTCAAAGACCGATGTCATCATAAATGTCTAAACATGTGATTCAGTTTTCTTTAACTCAAATATAGTTTAAACCTCATGCAACGTATTTATGTATAAATTCTTTAGATAGTTTAGTTCATTGAATTGAATTTACCGCAAGTAATTCTTCGTAATACTTTGGTTGTTCATATCCAATAAAAGTCCGAATGAAGTCATACTTAAATTTAAACAAATCTTACATAGAAATGGAATGTTATAAAATTACAATATCCTAAAATTGTACAAACATAATATACTAGTCATCAATTCATTAGATTCACATGAATAGGCTTTATGTGTAGAGATATAAAGACGACTTACCACGCCGGTACAAGCTTTTGCCAGCAAAGAATATCAAGTTATAAAACTTTCACTGAAGACAAACACAAAATCACCGAAGTCCGCGTAAGTCAACACAATATTAGAACAGCACAAGGTGTAAATTCGCTTGATAGAAAGTTAGATGAGGACACGCAAGGTTTGAACATGGTAGGCGCCTCGAGGTGGCAACGTATGGACTACAACTGAGTACTTTGTATCTGGTGTTCCCACAGAAGTCGGAGAACAATACGAAGACAGCAATTAAACACAAATAGATTTAATTGCATACAGAAAAAGTCTAGTAACGTGTAATCACGGTGCTAAGATCGAAATTCCTGTACGAATGAAGAGAATTTCATTTAAAACTAGCTGGAGTACCCGTGCTTCGGTACGTGATACAAAAAAAATAGGTTTTACTCGCTAACCGTTGGAGGTACATGAAAAGTGATAAGGACCTTCCGGATAGACAATTAAATGTTGACCTCGTATATGCCTTCAAAAGATGGATATTTTTTAGCGTTCTGTTGTTATTTAAAAAAATGGAAATATACAGTGTGCGCCCAAAGGGTGTAGTGACGTCACTAAAATAGTCGCTATCTTCGAGTAGCGCGAAAAATATCGAAATAAAAATACCCTACAGGCTGACCAGTTAAATAAGCTACATGCATGCAAAATTTCATGTAAATCGGACCAGTGGTTCTTGCGTGTTTGAATAACACACAGACACACACCATCTCATTTTTGTCTAGTAGTATAGATGAATTCAAGACTATATAATTATGTGCTGTTAGATACTCGTTTATATAACACAAACTTTGTAGCAAGTTCAAAACAGCTCATCCATAATTAACTTGGCATTGGCCATTGAATGCAAAATAGCCTACTCATTACGGACATTACTATAAACGAAAAGTGTACTGTTAATTAAACGATATATGGTATAATACATCTCGTCAACCCATTATTGTCCCACTGCTGGGCACGGGTCTTCTCTTAGAGTGAGAGAGTTTAAGGCCATAGTCCACCGCGCTGGCCAAGTGCGAATTGGTAGACTTCACACACCTTTGAGAAATTTTTTTTTAGAGAACTCTCAGATGTGCAGATTTCCTCACGATGTTTTCCTTCACCGTAAAGCAGTGATAATTAATTTCTAATACGCACATAATTT
>DWNE01006641.1:0-12903 GCA_018249875.1 Cecropterus toxeus
AAGATTTATAAATTAGTTCGCCAAAGAAGTTTCACTTCTGACATGTGTACTTTGTACGCACGCATGTTTTTTTTTTAGACGCTTTCTACACTCATAGCCCCACACTAGGATTTTCTCCTGTGTCGTGACTGCCATGGACACACAAAGACGAATACACACCACCCAGACCCAGTACAAAAATCTAAACTCATCATTCTGATGTCTGTCTGGCCGATGATCGAACCCGGGACCCACTGCGCGTTAGATCGGTATGGTAACCGCTCCGCCACGCGGGTCGTCAGAGCTAAGCTTTTCAGTATAAGCACTAAAAGGGATATTTTTTTTTTGTTTTCGTAGGAGAAAGCTTCATAAGGTACCCGACGACGTGGGAGCGACGCCAGGTTATGTGGGATTCTTAACCGTACTAAATCCCTGGTGGTCGGCCGGCTTCGAAAAGGATTCCGGGATCTCCAAAATAACACAACCGGAGTCCTCTGAGCGCATTGCCCCGTCAAGCTCAACCCAGGTGAGCGGCTGCGCCCACCGCACCGCTGGTCTTTCTGGACCACACATACCGCCGTCCGAGAGTAAAAGGAACCTACAACAAAATACAAGTAAACAAACAAACGAATAAAACACAACGTAACAAAATGCAAGTAAAAAGTATTTTGAGGAGTTTAAAGCGATTATATTAAATGGACGTATTTTTTTTATCGTTTTCTTGTCGCTTTTGAATTCGCTAGATAGATTATTATCATCTAGCGAATAGCGTTTCAATTTGACCCAAATTTACAAAATTTTGAGTTTGGTCCCTTTTTGTTGTATGTGCGGTATCTAATCGGATACTTTTCTGATTAAAGTTAAGCTTTTGTATAATCAAGTGATAATAATTGTATTAACGTAAACACAATGGGAATTTTTTATTGTAATATCGTTCGATTGGTATTTCCTATTGCTATGTAAACCATATACATAAATGTACGTAAAAAGTAGTAAACCAAATTTGGCTTCTAAATTATAGTAACAAGTGATGCTAACTTATTTCATTAGTTAGTAATTAGCTCTAATAGAACAGATTATTTCTTCTAGTCGACCATAAATGCCTCTAATTACAAAGTTAAAACTATTTATTACCCGAATTGCTATTATTGCTTCAGAAGAACTTGTTGTTTTTCGAGCGTATGTATGTAATGTATCGGCTTGACGGATTGTGACAGTGAAACCGCTGGGCACAATTAGTTAATTATATTTCAGTCAATAAACATGTATATCATAAGTTCTTTGCATGTAGATGGCTATAATAAACTTGTTATTGTATGTATTATTATAAATCCTTTTGGTGGAGGAATTTGCTGATATATAAATTTATGCATATATTAGATTATGTTCTTTATTGGGCAATGGCGATAAGATTTTTATATCTAGGAGTTTTCGCAGATAAGTGTTAGTATAAACTTACGTGATATTTTTTTTCTTACATCTTTATTTAATGTAGCAAGCTATTATTGTAGTTCCGGGATCAGAATAGGGTTTTGCTAGGTCCTGCATGTCTAAAATCGGGTTTTCTGGGTTGCGGGCGGCAATACTGGGAGCTCGAACCGTCCGGCCAGACGACCCCGGTAGGGGTGGCATTATTAAAACAGTCGTTAAGACAAGACAGTTCGATTGGCCCGGTTGCGTTTCAATAGAGATCCACTTCACACCGAGGACAGCCATCGGCGATTTCAGCGTCCTAAAAATTCCACATAACCCGGCGTTGCTTCCACGGTGCGGGGTATCTTTTAAAGGTTTCCCCCTGAAGAACAACAAACAAATATACTTCCTCCTACTACTACCAAGAAATTGTTTGTTTTATTTTCTTATAATATAAGAAGAAGCAAACAAGTATGAATGAGTTCACCTGATGGTAAGTGGCCTCAGCGGCAGCAGCAACATTTTAATCAACCCCTAATGCATTTCTATACCTAGGGACTAAATTAAAACTCCTCGGATAATTACCTCACCCACACTCTTCAAAACAACACAACAACGCTTATCTGTTGTGTTATTAGGCTGAAATAAGCGTGGCGGTGGTGCCTTAAGGGTCGATCCACAAAGGTTTCGACCACTATTTAAAATTAATTTGTTTGCAGCAGTGGCATAGCGTGCCTTGACGGGGCCCTGTATAAAAATTTTGGGCCCTTAGGAAGGGTAAAGATTTTTCACAAAAAAAGTGTTTGCATGAAATGAAAATAAATATTTATTCATTATATAATGTTTTTATTATTTTTTTGCTTAAGCATGTTGGAGGCCCTCGTGGCACGGGGGCCCCGTATAATTGATTCCATGCTTCGACATGGATGGTTATGGGATTAAATCTATTTCATCGTTATTATTATTAAGTTTTACATACACAGTTACGCAAAAATCACAGTTTCTGTCAAAGTTATTAAGCAGTTCGAGCACGTCTAAGGAAAGATTTGCGAATGCAACATCAAAGTGGGATTCCCTTTGTATAGATTTGATTATTGACGTCACATGCGCCGGCGCATTAAGATGCCGCCAGAAAATAACCAGTTTGCAAAGTGGGTTGTGGTTTTGGTTGCGGTTGAATAATCAGATTGCAAAGTTTGGTTATCTTTACTGAAACTATTTTCTTCGTTAAAAATGTTTAAATTTTTTACAGCAATTAATGAAAATATAGTTGTAGATACCAAATTATACTTTCAAATTTTGGATTAAGAATTAGAAAGTTTTCTTAGAGTTAAATCGATTTTAAATCGGCTGACATCAACCCTTTAAAAAATGCGATTTTGGGTAAACTTTTATCCAATTATAGAAGACTAAATCTCTTTTGAGAATATAGAAGAAGCTTACGAACTTGCAGTCCACTCAACAGTAAGTGACCTTCCGGCATCTGTAATAAATCCTAGAAAGAATATGAGTCATACCTGGAGGGAGCCGCAGGTGCATTGTTGATCCTGAGGACTTAAGTTGGAATGCCTCGTGTCTCTCCTTTATTTCTGAACACAGCCCTTAAAAGTGTTGTAATGTTATTAGGCAGAAATCGGTATTGTACATTCGGCTCTAAAATAAGAAGGGACCTGCCAGCTTCAAACAGATTTTTACCTTTATTTCATCACAGATAGGTATTAAGGCATTCAGGATTGCTAGAATATATGTAAAAATTTACGGTATGAACTCTGTAAATGACGTTTGTAACTACAAATCTTTGCATATGCTTCATTTTAATTTGAGCTCTGACATCACCTTACGGGAAACAATGGAATACCGCAGCGCACGTACGAATTTGCCGTAAAAAATATAATATGCGTTCGCTCCTGGTTTTTAATATATTAGCACAGAGGTTCCCAATCTTTTACAATCGTCGGCGTACTTACATGTTTAGTATTTTGTCAGGACGCTCCACCCTAGCTAGCTACTTAAAATGGATACAGTTGAAATAAATAGGTACAATACAGTTATAGCAGTTGGTTAGATACTTTATATGCGTATTATCTACCAGACTATAAAAACCTTTATATTAAAAATGAGTTAGATAGTCGTAAAAATTAAAACAACCTCAATATGAACATTTTTTTCAATTATATTTATGATAGTTCAGAATTGAAACGGAAAACAAGATAAAGTAATAAAATACAAGAAACAATAAGTACAATAACTTCTCATTCAAATCAATGTGTCTCACTGCGCCTTTCTTTACTTTCTACAGCGCACCGGGGCTTCGCGGCGCACACTTTGGGAACCCCTGTAGTAGCATATTGTTAAACCACTAAAATCAAGTTGGATCATTGGTACGTGTGCTATGACTATGAAAATTCGGAAAGTTTGAACTTTAAATCTTGTCAGGCTTTAATGATAACGATTCGCGAGCAAATATCTATCTTTGCTGAGAAGATAAGATGAATGTCGAATAAATGTTATGGTAAAATTTTGATATCACCTTGGATTGACCAAAGTGATACAAAAAATTAAACGTAAACATTAGATTAAACGCGTAGTGATAGACTAATTTTATTTTTTCACGTACCTTCAGGCCCGGTAATTCAGTGTCTCAAAACAACTTCCCTTTCACCCGACTGCGTCTGAAAGAGGAAAATGTTTTTCAAGCGTATGTTTGTATGTATGTTTGTATATATGTCCATTTCTTTGTCACGCCCAAACGGCTTGACGGATTGTGACGTATACATATCATTAAAATCGTTTCAATTTGCACAGTGACATAGAGTATATAATTTTTAAAAATGGCGCCTAAAATAGGGGAAAAAGAGGGGGGGGGGGGGAGCAGAAGGGACAACTTTTTCTCATCGTGGCAATATGGGTATCAAATGAAAGCTAAAATGTTAAATTAGATATATCATCATGAACAAAAAAATCGTTTCATGCATTCGGGTTTTTATTTATTTATTTATTATTCAGTTAATTGCCTATTATAAAGCTATAACTATGAAGGAAAACGTGAAAACTCCTCTCACTCTGGGAGGTTAACGGCCACGAAAACATCTCGCTCTGAGAGGTAGGTATTTACTTAACCATGCCCAGTACTGTCTTTTTGCCTTGAATTTCGGGCATTTTCAACGCAGGACCTACATTAATAACATTTTCGCTATATTTTAGTGCCAGCGGCCGTTGTAATCAGTCGGTAAGAGTCCGACATACCCCTTACGCACCCCCGGGCGAAAGGGAATCCATGAGGATTTCTCCGCGTTAAAAAAAAAAACCATTACAACTATATACTGGGAATTATTCCATGTATGACGTGTTGCAGTATTGAGACACAGACATTGGTTGGACTGTATGCTTGTTCGTCACTTCTATGATATTAAAAAAGTTCGGCATTTAAGACCCAAATACGAAAATAAACGCCAAGGATTGCCTATCGTTAGATGTACTGCATTCTCGTTTGCTACTGCAATAACGTAAAGGAAAAACGGCTGCAATAAGTTAATTGAATGCCTTTGATGCATTTCTCTGATTAGCATGAATAACCGCACAGTACATGAACGCTGATTTTGCAGGAGAGCCAGGTAAAAATTAAACAATACTTTTTATTTTTATGTTTTTATGAATGAAGTTATAAAATACTATTAACATTACCCATTAAGTGGCTGGCGTTGGCACCAGCGCCGGCTTACGTTTCCGGGCCGCGAATGTAATGTTTACGCTTTCTCGTGAACCGGCACCAAACGTACAGAGGGACGCTGCTGAGCTTTAGTCGGTAGGAGCGCGACATACTCCTTCTGCTCCCAAGATTAGAAGGGATTTGTGAGGATTGAAGATTTTTCGCATTAAAAAAAGCTTTAACACAGTGTAGTTATTACTAAGTTTATGATTCTAAGCCTTTGGATACAACTGTACACTTAACTTTAAAGAGATTTTTAATTTTGCGGTTTTTCATGTAAAGTACGATTTGTCAATAATAAAAATATTTTTCTAAGTAATATGTACTTAAAATATAGTTGTAAATATGAAATTATAATTTCATTATTATATTAAGCGATAAAGTGTAAAGCTAAAAAGCGTCTCCCAGAATTCCTTTGTCTCCTTGACAAACGTACCATTAACATTTACTTACACAATATATTTAGGCTTCACTGGCAAAAGCAGCACCAGTTCAGAATGTAATATATTTGTTCAAACATCAACCCTTTCTGTGTGACTGGCGAAGATAGGCAATTACGTTTGATGTGATGTCGTCCGTAAATTAAAGCCGAAAGGAAAATGGTCTAACAAGGGAGCAGCTACACAGAAAGTTATTTTCTGAAATAATTGACGATTGCAAAAATATACTTGTATAGTATATAGAGAACGGGATTTAATGTTGTTGAGCGTCTTCTAGGAAGAAAAACAAGTCAATGAACCTTCTACAAAAAAAAAACATAGTATTAATTAAACTCAATTATTACTCGAGATACGAGTGGAGATGAGTGGTCGAAGAAGCCCTGTTCAACAACAACACTTATTTCTGTCGTATGTCAACAGTATAACAGAAGCCTTATTCTGGTTCGAAGGGTGGCTTGAAGAAGAAGCTTATACGAGGCGTTGCAACTAAGTTAACAGAAATAGCAAGACATCTGTACCGACTTCCGGCAAAAAGTTTAGGGACTTGCCTGAATAGGATAAGTCGTATTGTGTAAAATGTTACAGCATTAGAACATAATTACAATTTACGCCCAAACCTATATCCAAATTAGGAAATTTGACAGCAGTCCTGGGGTTGAATGTTTATTTATTATCCCCGTGGATGTTTTCACGTAACTCAAAACACACATAAATGTAACGTTGTTTTATTTTGATTTTACAATTTTCGTAATCCGATGAAACGATTTTAATTCGACCGGGGAGGCCACACCTTTTTCTAGCGTGAAACAGTCTTTGTGTTTAAGCGAAAGGGATAACCGGTACACTTTGATCACAGGCGATTTAAGTTATCCAAAGTAGTAACGCGTCTATGATTGACATCAGATACACTCTAAAGTCTATATGAAGTTGCTTACAGATGTCCATGGGCGGTAGTGACCACCATCAGATTCACTGCATAATCGTTTGCTAACTTCAACCATTTAAAAAGATTGCTATGCCCCTAGGTTTCACCCGCTCGTCCCTGAAGTTCCAGGATTAAAATAGGGCTATGGTATCCCCTGCCTAACTAAAAAAGCCTGCCGGGGTTGCGGGCGGCGAGAGTGGGAGCTCGAATCGTCCAGCCAGGTGACACCAGACGATGCGGTGGGCCCAGCCGCTCACCTGGGTGGAGCCCGATGAGGCAACGCGCTCAGAAGACTCCGGTTGTGTTCCTTTGGAGATCTCAGAGTCCTCTTCGTAGCGCCGAGGACGGCCAACGAGAGGGTTTTAGTGCGGTAAAAATCTCACATACCCTAGCGTTGCTCCCACGGCGTCGGGTACCTTTTGAAGGTTTCCCCCTCGATAACAAAAAAAAGGTTTCACCCGCTACTACATAAAAAAAATACAAATATAGTTTAATGTTGTGTGGCCTTTAGCATTCCTCAATAAATGGACTATTTAACACAAAACCATTTTTCTGTTTAAACCAGTAGTTTCTGAGGTTAGCGCGTTCAACTAAACAAACTCTTCAGATTTATATTTATAAAAAATAACACGAGGTAATCTGCACCTTAATGCTATACAATACATAGTAGCAACAGTTATCATAATTAATTTGGCACAATAACCTCGTATAACGAGGATTTCGGCTGACAAAATAACGCCGTAACAGTTATTTTTAAAAAGTCAGCCATCATTTGTCGTTTTATTCAGATAGCAGAATAATATTAAAATGTGTGTTGAGTTGATCTTATAAATATCCATATGTTCGTATGTATAAATATGAAGGTATATGGTAGGTGTGCTTTTACAAGCTTATCTAAATAAAACATGTTTATTACGTACCCAAAAATGACAAAACATTTGAATGTGAATAGCAATTGGATCCAAAAATACACGCCATAATATTGTATAAATGGTATATAAGCATTCAAAACCTATCTTAAAATTACAATATTTTTATTATAGTATTTTAAACGGTTGTAACTAACAAGCTGTGTTTATAGAAAATATAATTTTAAACTGACAACAACGGGAAACAATAATTATTTATTATTATAATATAATGATACACCCATCCGTGTATTAAACACATAAATCTAAGAAGCTTGTAAGTAGAATTGTTTGAGAGGTTTGTAAGAGACAAGGGTTACGATGCCATCTGTGATACAATTCAGCATAATATATATGGCAACTAAACAGCAGTATACCTTCATGTATGTAAATATTTATTCAGCCTGCTACCCTTATATTAGTGTACATGTGTTATAGCTATGTACAATTAAAATAATTTATGTACAGCAGGTTGGAAATGTTATTTTGCAAGAAAATCTATAAAATGCAGCAGAATATCATATCACTACTAAGGGTAATATTTCAAGGGTTTGCATGTATGCCGATTTATCTGGCTTAACGGATTGTAACATATGATTAGAATATTTTCAGTTTCAAAAATGACAAAGGCTGTGTGTTAAAAAGTGCGAGACTCCCTTAAATATTAATTTTATTCTGTTTTTAGCGTTTTATTGTTATAGCGGCAATATACATGCATCATCTATGAAAATTACAACTGTCTGGTTATCACGGTTCATGAGATACAGCATGATGACAGACAGGCAGCGGAGTCTTAGTTATAGGGTCTCGTTTTTTCCCTTTGGGTACTGAACCCTAAAAATATTGCACTCATTTTTATCTGCAATGTTATCGCTTACATTTTTGTAATAAAGAATATTACGTTATTTCGTTTTATCACTTATGTTACATCCAGATGCGTATTTTATTCACAATCGCGAGCATCATAAACGTACGTCACTCGTAACTTTTCGCATACATTACCATCAAAACACAAATATTATTCATAAAGTGGGTTTGGGAGTTTCACCGCACTTAGCTTGAGTGTTTTCACACTAGTTCCGCCCTCTACAT
Organism: Cecropterus toxeus; assembly: GCA_018249875.1. NCBI lineage: Eukaryota > Metazoa > Arthropoda > Insecta > Lepidoptera > Hesperiidae > Cecropterus > Cecropterus toxeus. The sequence continues at coordinate 8,467 of DWNE01006641.1, forward strand.
CACTAAGGTAAATTCATTTTAGATTTCATTTCGAACAATTGACACAAATGGGATGCGATTAGATAGATATGAGATCAGGCACCTCATAGCTTAGTTATACCTGAGGCGACAATCTTAGTCCTCGGGAATAGCAACGCATCTGTTGACTTCAGATAGAACCCCTGTTCTATATGAAGTTCCTTTCGGATGTCCATGGGCGGAAGTCACCACGCTCCATCTGATGGTACCTAAATCAGGTAGACAGCATGCTCGTTTGCTACTTCACTCCTATAAAAAAAAGTTGGCCCCAGGGATCATACGGTAGCAACGCATCTGTTGCAGACTGGATGTAGGGTTTCAGTCCCACCTAGGATTGATTACAGATGTCCATGGAGTAATAATCATTTTCCAGCTATCATATCTGTTTTTCTCAAAGTGAGCGTGAAATTATTTATTTAATTTATTTTTATTTGTTTATTTAGACATACTAATAGCAAAACATACAATCACATTTATATTTAACATACAAGCAGACAGATAATACTTGTATGTAAGCCAATTATAGGCATGTACAGCAATCTCTTACATCTAGTATCACTGTGTTAATGCAGTTAAATTAGGAGTTGCGGGAGTGATTTCGAGAACGGTTTTAAAATTTATGTTTTTCAATATTTCGAATCAAAACCTACCTATACTACACTTCATTTATTAATATTCCTGATCTGTTTCATTGGCTAATTTAAAATTGCTCTTTTAATAATAGCGTTGGAAAATAATCGATATTTCTAACTGAGCGGTAGTAAAAAAAAGTTTAAGAACCGCTGTATATCTTCGCACAAGTATACCCACGTCTTTTAGAAACTCCGCCTAAACGGGCAGTTTATTGGACGTACAATATAAATCTGCCCTTTCTTCGCTGGCATTATAAAGATTACCTACTGCCGAAATGTGGGTATTTCCGTTCGATTACACAAATCGTGTTGTGTTGAGTACGACCTTAACGTTTGTTTGTGTTCCACATTTATTCGTCTCTCTATATAAATAAATCAAATTGAGTGTCAAAGTGTGATGTCAAAGAAACTGGCCTTTTCTAAACGCGTAAATGCTTATTGGCTTTACAAAATATAAAAGCATTTTCTAGGCCGAACTTCGAGATAGTTAAGCCGATTTTGATAGCACTTTTAATAAAACTAATATTTAATAACTTATAAGGATCCTAATAAAAACTGAAAGAAATAAAAGTAATTGCACAAGGTCACAGATAGCATATCTCTCGAAAACATTTTTTTATTAAACTGAAGTAGCAAACGAGCATGCAGTCCATCTGATTGTAAGTGCTATATCAGTCACTGCCGCCATCATATAGAACAGGTATTCTATCTGAAGTCGATCACAGATGCGTTGCTACTCCCGAGGAGTAAGATAATCGCCTCAAATACGAGTGAGCCGGCTACCACACCATTCCACCGAAACTCAAGAACTGTTTCACGCTAGAAATAGGTGTGGCGGTGGTGCCTCCCCAGTCATACTACACCGGTTCTACGACTTCAAAAGCTTTATTTTCTTTAAACTTTACCCACATTTTTTAAAAAGTACCTATGTAATGAATATTTACAGAAACATTAGAACAATGAAGAGTTCCTGTAGATAAACATGACGTATAATCTCAAGTATAGTAATAATATTGTAATAGAAGGCAATAAAAATAATATTTTTATGAATACAACTTATAGACACCTAAAGATATCATGAAGGTTCCGGATAAGTCAATGGATAAGAATATCTCCGAAGGTCTCTCGGTAGTACAAATAGTTTCAGGAGCTTGGCAGTTAAATTTAATATTAGTTTTAAAACACACCATATATTGCTCTCTAGTTTGTACACTCATAATAGCACAAACATTTTACCTTTTAGAGGAGGAATGTAGTTTTTTTTTTTTATTACACATCATTTAAAAGACCCTATTGTCCAAATTTTATGGACCTCTGACAGGCTCTGCAATGATTACTTAGGAGTTATTTTCGCTTTTATATCCAACACTGAACAGCCTGTTCTTCGCGACTTCGAAACGCAAACAACAATACATAACTATGTATTTAACTCGTATTTCACCACTTTCATAGTGGAATATCAAAAACTCCATTTTAGTCGGTTATTATATCATTAAAAGAAACCTTTGGTCTAAATTTAAATCAAAGCTAGTACTATTATTATTAGGATTCAGCAATTATTAGTTAAAGTGAGTAAACTCTAGCCTTTATATAATATATTATATAGTTTGGAAATATGGTAGCTATATCACTTTATCTCTCCTTAAAACCCCATTTTTATAACTTTATGAGAAATTCCATCATATAATTTTCGCATTTATTTACTTTAGGTGTTTGAATTATCTTTATGTGTAGGTACATGTCAACTTCTAAATCCTTATTGTGAAGGTTTAAGATAACGGACAGCATAGATAACAAGTGTGTGCTATACTTAAACATGTTTTGTTATTATAGAAACAAAAATATACAAATATGTGACATCTAATATATTTTTTTAAATGAAAGCTATCTTTTGAACCGAACGCTATCCCGCGCCACATTGAGCAGATTTGCATATTCATTCATTTCGCTTTAAAAATGTTTTTGTTGAAATCCCCGTTCACTTGTTAAAGCTTCGTTAAATATTATATATGTTTATATAGTACTTTTTCAGACTTTATATAGTATTTTACAGAGTTTTCATACTGCTGGGAACGGATTTCCTTTCAGAGTGAGAAGTGCCTAGGTTCTAGTTTACCGCGAATGATGTTCTGAAGGCCTTTGAGAACGTTTCATTTTTAAGAAATCTCACGCGTGTTGGTGGAATGGAATGGAATGGAAATGGGTCATCCATTAATTACGTCACTCGATAAGGAGGGAAGAGGCCAATGAAGTGTGACGTAGTGTGACAAGAGTCCCCCCCCCACTCTCCAGTCTCCTAAATTTCTAAAATTAATAGTCTCATTGATAATTTGAGAACGGTAAAATTGGAAAATGAGACATCACACTAGTAGGAAGGGGGTCTCACAAATGTGACCAGCTGTGACCAAAGACGGGGGGAGGAGTCAAAAGGTCAAGAAATTTCTGTGACAAAATTTATGGATAGCCGTTACAAAGTTTTCTATCATTATAATAAGTGATAATTATAATTTTTCATAAGCACATTGCTTTGAATAGTCAGAGGTGTATATTTGGGGTCGGTGCCTCAGATCAAATCCCCAATTGAGATGCTGAATTTTAACCATTATCTTTGCATTGGGTTTTAAAATAGTAGGCATATGAAAGCAATCGAAGTTGCATTTCAAACTACCGAGATTTTATAAATCATTTTGATATTCGGAAATGAAAGTTTTCAACATATTTTTATAACCATTGAATTGTTTTCAGAAATGCTTTTTCCTTTTTTAAAAATTTGCCTATCCATTGTATGCTATACAAAACAAACTTTGAATACTTGATATTCAAATGTGATCATTGATCGTTTATATCTCTTTGTTAACTCATAGTGCTGCTTTGTAAGTCTAATAAATAATGTGAATTACTCATGGTAACATTACCCACGTTCAAATCAGTTCAATTCAGGTCATAATATATATCATATATATAATATATATCATAATAAATATAGGTATAAAGACCTTAACTGAACCAGAAAATTAGACAAAACAATACTCATAAATGTTAAAAATATAATGCAGAAAAAAATCATATTCTCGAATAAACTGAACAGCTTTTTGTAATTTAATCAACATTGAAAACTAATGTATGTCGTCATTAAAAGGGTAGTTGAGATAAATTTGTCTTTCAAATCTTTAAGAAGTCAACTGCAAGGCTTAAAGACATTATGAAAACCGGCATTTGTGAATGTATTTCTAGCAGTTTCTGGCTCCACATCCGTTAACATGTTCGCAGCAAGCCCGTCACAGGTCACATGTTTACAATAAGGCCACGGACGCACTGATAGTGATTGCGATGCGGTTGCGTCGTGATAGGGCCTGATTCCTGTTACGCATGTCTACGCACGGGACTCCCACCCGAAAGTATATCGTAAATGAGCACGTCTTACATTTGTCGCAACTTAAGAAAAGTGTGTAACATAAAAAATTACAATTTACAAGTGAAATTGGCCAAGGCCAATTTGTATGAAATAAATATTACATTATGTACACAAATTATCTAATCAGTGTCAAGCTTTGAGCACGTGGACGTATTTTATAATATTCTTCATTGTTGTTACGGTGAAAAGTAATATATCGTGAGAGATTTTACGTCACATCAAAGCCACCTTTTAATCGCTTTCATTATTGCTTTGTAAGTCAAATGTAGAATGTTAATAGCACGGTAGTAGTATCATACAGTATTCTATCTTCATACAAACGCACGGAATGCAAGTTATACCTACGCGCCTCGATTTCGGTGCGCACTCGGT
>DWNE01006642.1:0-12903 GCA_018249875.1 Cecropterus toxeus
CAAGAACTGCTTCACGCTAGAAATAGGTGTGGCGGTGGTACTTCCCCGGTCGAACTAAATTGGTTCTACCACCTGGCAAAGCTTATTTAAAGGCTTCGTACATTTCGGTTTTGTTAACCACGGTAATGTGTATCCTGTGTCCAGGTAGTAAACTATCTGGGTGATAATTTTAGCAAAATCTGACCAGAAGTTTTCGTGTAGAACAGTAACATACATACATTGGTACATCTTTATAAATTTTGCTTTCATAATATTAGTAGGGCATCCACTGGGTCTGCTGATCGATATCGATTTTACTATAATTACGTACGTTTTACGCACACATATAATAGCTTGAGAGAGGTAGCGTGCCCCGGGAGGTATATTTTAGTGGCGGCAATATTTCCTTATTCGTATATAAGTGGGATTTTTTTGTAGAAAATGCTTCGAAAGTCAAGTTGCGTTCCCGGACGGCACATTTAGTGGGGGCGGCAGAATATTTAGGTTTGGTGAGCTTTTTTTGTTAACTAAATCTACGCTACGCCACTGGGCAACTGCTCCTATCTGCCCCAATTGGCAATTCTCTTGGATGTGTACATGACTAATGCAAATCATAGTGTTCAAAAATTATTTGTTTTTAAAATTTGCACGTTATAAAACGGTTAGTAAAAAGTAAAGTACTTAACTGCGTAGTGTTCCACGTCTTTTGTTAATTTTTATTTTGATTTGAATTAAACTCAAACCACATTTGCCACATAATTGTGTTTTTAATTACGACCATTATGACGGGAAACTAATTATCAAATGAATGTTTGTTTCAAGCGTCAATGTTAAAAACAATACAACTGTGCGTTTCGGATATTATAAAGCCATTACAAATTTTGATTAAATTTACTGCAATTAGTTGAAAATTGACGCTTACTGCGGATGGTTTTCTAGGACTGTACGGACTGAAGCAGATTTAATATAAGAGGTTTTCATATAAAAAAGCTTACGGAAATTTGCAAGCCAGCTACAAACTTGGTGTCCGGGTCGTACAAAGCGCAGATGTGATTAATATCGTAGCAGTACATGACCAGGCTGGGCAGTGGACTGTCTGGGCGCTCCCGCAGCGTCCAGTCGTGGGCAACCGCATCGTCCACATTGCGAGGAATATCGAAGAAAAAGTTTCTCCCAGGGAAGAGGCCCACTTCGAACTTAGCTGTACAAATATTTTTGAAATATTAATAAAACGGAGTATTTGTTTCAGGGATTTTATGGATATGAAAATTCGTATCTGGGCACGGTTACGGATATTTAATTATTTCGGATTATCCGTTACCTACTTTCGGATAGTTCCGGTTATTACATTTTACATTACGTATTATTTACATATTACATTTTCAGGAATTTTAAACGTGAAACACAAAAATATAATAATTTAGTTTTATTTCTGTTATCTTTTACTATTACATTCAGTCATATTAGTTATGTACATATCTACCCAATCAATTTTATGATTTTAACTAAAACTATGAAAGAACCATGTCTCGAAACATATCCGAATTTATCCTAAACATTTATATCAGATATCGAATACGGTTATCTCGGATATCCGATAGTTTCGGTTTCGGAGCTCCATACCATCCCTGATTTATTTGAAAAAAAAAATCATACAATGTGTAAATGGTGAAAAGTAAGTGGCATTGTCATTAATCATAATCAAAATTATCTTACCTCTTAAACCCGGCTTAAATGCTGAAAAAGAAAAAAACATTTGTTAAGTTTTTTAATATACACATTTATTATTTTTCCAATGACTTACAAGAAAAAGAAGATTTATGCCTAGCTCTTATTACTGCAACATAACAAGTTAGTTAATACAATTTAGGTCATCATCAGTCTTCATAACTTTCTCTTCAATTACGATCATGTGTTTAGAAGAGCTTCTGAAACGAATCTAATATGTAATTGATCTTGACTGGGTCTACTTAAAAGGAATTCCGCACCATAAATGTCAGAATAATATTATTTCATCATTCATAGTATCATTAATTAAACCTAGATCGGACAATATGAAAGCATTCGACATGGATTGGACATCAACCTGTACTGTATCTTTTCTGTCAATGCGTTTTGGAGCAACACGGTTTTTTTAAATAATTTGAAAACATTCGACATGGTCTGGATACTAACTCATGTCGTACATTTCTAAGACATTGGAACAACTTGAAGAAATATGCCAACAGTTTGCCCAGCTTTAGGACATACATAAGTATTAGTGCAGTTATTGGTTTGGATATACGTCATCAGGGACACAAAAAATCCATGAAACCAATGTTTATAATTCATATTTTTGTATATAATTATTATTGTCTGAATCAACTTACCGGAGCTGAGTGCGAAGAGTGCAAAAAACACTAAAAAGGACTTCATTTTGACCTTGGTCGTCGTTCGTCGGTACCCGTTCTACTACTTAGACATCTCAGTAGTAGAACGGGTACTCGACTGCTAATTACTTAAATATATTATTTTATCTGATCGAATGTTGATCTATTTGATAATGCCTGGATAATGAAGTGGTAATCGCTAAGATGGGCCTCCTGATTGCGAAGATAGTTGATACTACTGTCATCATTCTACACATTAGGTATTATACTTGGGTGTTTTTATATCCTTATCGAACCGTTTTTATTTATACCTTATTGCTAGGCAAGGGTTTTCTTCAAGATTTATTCACTCACTGATAGATAGATAGTGCCTTCTTATGGTTTTTCCATTTAGGCCGGTGTTATGAATCGTGTCATTTTCCTTCCTATCATAATTCCTTGTCTTGGCCTCAACCTGACTACTTTCCAGTCCCATCTGCCTTTATTCGAGAAATATGTCCCGCCCATTGCTATTTGCGGTGCACTGTAGTTTGTGCTGTTAGTTATTTTTATCTTTCTCCTAATTAATGCATTGACTAGTAACATCGTTAACAACATAAAACAAAGAACCCGACTGCTTAAAACGATTTTTTTGTTTATAATGATATATATTTAATTTAACGCTTAGTAGTTTTTTTTGTCAAAATAGTCAAGTAAAAGTATTACAATATATGTATATTTGGATTAGGCTATTTACCAGCTTTCATTTTATACCCATATTGTCGTAATAGTAAAAAAATCGTCCGTCCCTCCCCTTTTTCCTCTATTTCCAGGCGCCAATGTTAAAAACTATATAGCCTATGTGACTTTGCAAACTGAGGCTATTCTTATGATTTTACCTAATACGTCACAATCAGTCAAGTCAAGGGATATACATACATACAAACAAACATACATACATATTCTTGAAAAACACAGGCCTCCTGCTGAGGCAGGCGGGTAGTACGGCAGTGTATAGTATCTAAGATATCATGCTCCATTTTTGTTGCATTTCGTTTTGCAAGAATAAGAAGGAGCTTACCATGCTATTTTAATTAGTAGTGCTTCGCTTATTGAGGCCTTTACTGAAACCTTTCGAGTGTAGATTCTGTCGGATCTTTTTGTTCATTGTCGAGGATGATAATATTTTTGATACATATTTAAAAAACGTCGAATAGCGGGTCTCGCATCGGCGTTGTCGTCTTTTCTTGTTGCTATGTACTGTGTCTGAATTTAAAAGTTTGGTAACGTTTATAGGAACAAAGGGTACATAATATTTATCTGTTGCCTTTATCCGGACCACATCCCCATTTTCTATTTAAATTTTATAACAAAGATAAAATTTACATCATCGTCAACCCATTATTGCCCCACTGCCGTGCACGGTTCTTCTCTCTTCTTTCTTCTTTTATTCTTCTCTCACGATGTTTTCTTTCACCGTAAAGCAGTGATAATTAAATTCAAATTCGGACATCATTTTAAAAAAATCTGTGTTGCATGCCTGGGATTGGAACCTCGGTCCCTCGATTGAGAACCCGAGTTTCACAGCTCGTAAGTAAATAGAACATCGTGCGACAGTAATAGCTGTTTCAATTCCTTTCCGTAAGATTAGGTACTGAAAAAAAATAGCAATTATACTGACTATTACCAAAAAATATCTACATAGATTTAAATCGTCCGGTAACTGATACCTACTGTGATAATTAAACAACAAATTTATATTATCATTTACAGAAATTTTACGGAGGACAGGTACCAATATTATTTCATGCTAAAAGGCTCTTGCCATGAGAACATTTGCAAATCGCTGAATCAATCTATATATATATAAAACTCTTCCGTTACTGAGTGACTGACAGACAACGCACAGCCGCACACTGAGCGTAGAAAGTAGAAAGTTAAAATTAGGTATGAAGATTCCTTAGGGAGTGTAGAGGAGCTAAGTGAGGATTTTTGAAAATTCCACCCCATAGGTTGTGAAAAGGGTGAAAACTTTTTATATGAAAGTTCTATCTGGTTGATGTTGAAAATTTGAATTTAGTTACTTACAACAAATCAATGAATACGTCATTCAGATTTTTCTGAAAATTAACCATTCAAAAGGGGGGTGAAAGATTGTATGGGACAATAAAATTATCAAGATAAAAAGCTTAAAATTGGTAAACGTATTCTTTGAAGTAAATTAAAAATATATACAAGATTTTTTTCGGAAGTATCCTCCAACTGCTAAAAATACGGGATGAAAGTTAATATGGGATTTTCGGTAATTTACAAGTGAGACTTGAAAATAGATGTCCAGTCTATTTTTTTTTCAATTTCGACTAAACTTTTAAAAATTTAAACAGATTTTAGAAGTTATAATCCTATGTATTTTATAAATAAATACTTTTTGATTCTATTAATTTGCACATTCGCATGGGCATAACCAAAATCAACATTTTCTAAATTTTTGATTTAAAATAAAAAATAAGGCGTTTAATCGATTTCTTAAATTCTATATTTAACGGAATTAAATCGGAGTTTAATATTTGTATTATATACCTAAAGCCTTTGCGTACAATGTCGCGGGCAACAGCTAGTTGATTATAAAAAAAAATAACAGATAGTTATTAAGAAACATCCTTTGGTTTATCACTCAATTACCTTATCACTTTATTTTCCATGTATAGTGTAATTACTGTGATATCACTTTAACTGTTATATAATGTAGATTATCCTTTAATTTAATGATAAGTATATGTTGGAAAATCTATAATCAGGTATGTTGTTTAGTAACCAATTTAGTAAAAGACAATACCTACGTCCTTACGTAAGTACCTACACAGACAATGAAAGATGAATAAAAGGTGGTGAAAGCCTTCGAGGTTTGATCCCAGAGGCATTGGCTTGAGTTATTTAGACGAACCCCAGTGAATCCATCTTTAATTTTTTACTTAAGGGCTGTTAGATTAATGGGAATGAGGACATAGATTATTTCGAATTAAACATACTAGGTAGTAGGTAGGTACATTTGTCATAAATATTGTTATAAATAAAAACAACATTTTGTGAAACTTCTTTATAGACGTATGAGAGAAATTTGCCGTCCAATTTTTGTGTTTTCCGTCACATTTTTCTGTTATTCTGTTACGCGTCACATTTATAACAGGCCGGGTTTCAACCATCAGGCTCTCACTGCCTAGACATATTTTATCAATAGAAATATTTTATGTTTATTATTATTTAATTTAACTTCTGCCGTGTGTGAATTTCACATACAGACCTTTTTAATTGTACGTAACATTTATTACTATTGCAGTGTGTTAGTTTAATACATTAATATAAAACCATTAAAAATATGTTAATCTTACTCGAAGTGGTCTCAACTTATTTACCTGTAATATTATTGTAGTATTGTTTATTTATACTGTATTGTACCTATTAGCTACAATACAGTCCTGTAAACATTGAAAATAGAGGGCGTTGTTTTCGTGTAAATATCAGCTTTGTGAAAAAGTTTTTATTAATAATCGGTATCTAAACAAAACTCAGTGAAAAGTGTTACAAATAATCAAAATTCCTCTAAATATTATGTAAGATTGTTATCCACCTGCAAGACCGAGTGCGTAATAAATGAATTAAAAATATAAACAAAAAACATCGCCTATAAACGGTGTTAATATAGTGCAACAATAATAAAAGACAAAACTCTCCCGAAACATATTGTTATTACTGCATAAACTCCTAATCTTTCGTGACAAACAATGAGTGATTAAAACACTAATTATGATTTTATATAAATGACCATAATTTAAAAATTAATATTGAACATTGAACTTTAAACCTTATTTGCAAAGTGGCGACATCTAGCGTATATCCTATAATTAATTACAGCTATCGAGTATCGACATCTAGTGTACTAACTACATAATTAATATTCAAACTAAGCATTGACATAGGTAGAACCAATAATCGAACAACAAGACAATCTTTTTTAGTAAATCAAAACAGATGGCGCCTGAGCATACGAAACTACAAATCTACTTCGAAAATCTACCTAGTAAATATTAGTAATCGCCAATATTAGTAGTAGATGAAATGAAGTCAGAAATGAGTAATAATTATTTAATTGACAATAATATAACATTTCTACGTCCACGTAGAACCAGCTCAGTGCACAATATTTCTAATGCATCTTCCATTTATTTAAAATAACAACATTAGGGCTTCCAAATACTTCTATTGAAAATAATCACGAAAATGAAAGATTATCAAAGCTCTCTGAAGAACTAAACACAGCAAATCGGGAAATTGACAAAGCTATGAAAATACATGCCTCAAAGGAAAATAGAAAGGTGCAATGAAATTATCGAATCATACAAATAACCTACATCTGAACACGGGATTTAATTAATGTCTCTTACATTAACGATCAAAAAAAAGAAAAGAAAAAAGGAACCTATAGGTACCACCAACAGTCCGCTTCAACTACGAAGTCATACTTTAACGTCGATGCACACTGATACCCAGATCGATGTTGCTATGGCCATGGGTAAGCAACTTCACGTGAATAGGGGTTCTATGGGACGCTAACCACTTATGGGTCGCTACTTTACCATATTGATGTATGGAACGAAATTCCTTTAAATTGAATCACATTTTTCCCCTAGTCAAAAAACAAGTCACATGGCAAATATGATTTTAATAACAGTTTGTTTCTGCTGTGTGCTGTTCTGAAGGGTATGGAAGATGAATGAAATGAAATGTCTTTATTTTTGCATACCCCTGGGGGGGTACTTAAAAATTGTCAGTTATAATATTTTCTTACACGAACGCTGGATCGGAACGCGACCTCGGGTTTGTCTTTTTTGTTTGAATAATATCTTATTTTTGCCTTTTTTTAGCGATTTGTTTTAACATAGCAATAAAAGATAGCTCCAGTATCTTGCTTTAAATATGACTAAACATGAGGCTTGTTTGGATAGGATACGCTACACTTTAACAGTCAATTAACCATAAACATACACTATTGCTCAGTTCCAAGCTGCTTTGTCTTCTATGTAATCAGAAATTTTATAATATCTTTTACGGCAAAGTTTGATTTTAATCAGTGCTTTGAACTTACTAATTGATAAATTTCTGATTTCCATAGGAAGTTTATTATAAAAGCGTATACATTGACCCATAAAATAATTATTAATCTTGTGAGGACGAGTAAATTGCACCGAGAGATCATGTTTGTTCCTAGTATTAATATCGTGTGTGTCACTTCGTTTACTGAATCTATTAATATTTTTCTTTACATACAACAATTTTTCATAAATAAATTGTGATACATCAGTTGAATACTTCACTTCAGGTTATAAATGGGTCGTACAGCCCTTTTCTGCGATACAAAAATAGAATTGTAGTGGTGTAATTGCCTGACCAGTGTGTCATGACACACACTATCGAAAGCCTTAGATAAATCACAAAATACACCAAGGGCATCGTGCGACTCATCCCAGGCCCCGTACACACTTTCCAATAATTGAATTCCTGCATCTATAGTAGAGCGATTCCTTCTAAAACCGAATTGGTTTTCATGAAGTACACGTATGTTTTTTTTATTGGTTGGTAGTATAGAAATTGGTCGAAAATTAGTTGAGTCAGACATACTCCCACATTTAAAAGTAGGAATCACTTTACTTTGTTTCATAAGGTCAGGAAATACACCGCAATTGTTCCAATTGAGTCCTTAGGGAAATTAACACACCTGAAGACTCATAATTATAGGACTCTAATGTTATCTGTAGGTTCATGTCGATGTATTGGGCATGTTACAGTCACTTACTCAGTCAGATGAACTGCATTCCTGTTTTCAATAAAAAGAATAGCCGTCGCTAGGACACCTGAAGTGAAACATCATCACCAGATGTGAAACATCGTGTTCGCGCAAGTAATATGCATAAAAGACAAGATTGCCACAAGAACTAAATAATGAAAATGACGCCATCTATATAACAGCACGATGTCGAACTATATTTGTGTTCCAAACTTATTGTTGCGACAATGTTAACAGATGGCGCAAAAATAAATAAATGCAGGCATCGGTCCAACAATTAGGTTTACCTGCGCTTAACGATGTTTCACATCATAATATAAAAATAAATGTTAAGAGAAGACGCCTGTCGCTGGAAAGAAAATATAGATGACCTAACATTCCTTCATTTCTGAGAGACCGACGGAGAGGATTACCTTAGATTGTTCTAATTTCATTCTCATCTTCTCAGTTGGCCTCAGTGGACTTGTGTTACTTCCTAATCGAATAATGGTATAATTTTTATTTCAGGTGATTTGCGAGTGTAGTCTTTGGTGAAGCAGTATGAAAAATTAAAGAAGAAAGGTCCTCGTAGAACCCAGAGGCACCTGAAAAGACGTCAACAGAAAGTCAAGAAGGATTCACATAAAAAACAGACAGGTGTAAATTGATAGATAACTTTATTTTCACATTGATTGACTTTAGATAACGTTTTGTACACAAGATAAAAGCAATTACCACAATTGAAAACAACTGATTACAATTATTCTGACTGGTATCTATTGTATCAAGAAATGAATATTAAAAGCTTTTTTGATTGATATTGTTTATCTTTTAAGTGTTATGAAAATATATTTTACAAAATAAATTTATAGTTTTTAGCTTGCAGTTATTCCTCAACTACTTTTTCAATGCAAAAAAGATAGTAGGATACGAAAGACAACCAATGATAAACTGACTTCAAAATTATACCTATCTCAAGCCACCACAGTTTAAGTTGGAATTTATATTTATATATATAGGTTTGTATTAGAATAGTACTAAAAAGATCGTTGAATACTTTGCGTCAAAATTGGCAAGCAAATGAAACGTATTGACAGACGCCGACTTTGAGCATGAACTCCAGTTTAAATTTTGTTTAAAAAATAACAAAAAAATATTTTTATAACATTTGTATTAATTTTCCACAGTTATATCAGAATATTAAATAACTTGAAAAGTAAGCACATCGAAGGTAGATACTATATAAGTAACTGTTCAATCAACGTGGTCAAAATAAATTAAATACCTATTATTTCAAGAAAAAAAGTACATACGTATTGAGAATCTTTTATTTTTTTAAATTATACAGCTTAATGTAAAGTTTCCGCTAATCACGACGAATGTCAATAGGATTATGTATAAATTAAGTAAGTATACATATTTGTCATTACAATTTATTTAAAATGTTTTAACATGCGATCGTCCATGGTTCGTCTACGAAATAGATATGCATTGTTGTAAATGTTGGGCTGCCGGCTATATCATACAGACACGATGGGGCATTAGGGACGATTGCCTGGAAAAAAGGATGTAGTCAGTCCTAATCACAATAAGAAATTATTTTACAATTTGACAATCACAAGGATTCTGTGTTCGGGAACTCTGTGGAAAATCTCGGAAATACATAAAATCCTTTATCGGTGCTTTTAAAATATTTCTATTATTTTAGAAAGTGTATAATATGTGTCATCAGAAGTCCCCCGATGCACACAGATATCTATAATCAACTTAGATAGGATTTAACTCCTAATTCATATTGGGCCTCTGCCCGATATCAGTTAGAACTATCTGCATATGTACTACGTTACGTTAGGGGTAGTAACGTATGCAGATGGTGAAACCATTGTACACTTAATTTGCCATGCCCTTTAAATTAAAACAAAGCAGCGCATAACAAGATTAGGTGTGGAGTTTTTATCTCTGGCGACACAGTGAAGGGCGCTATCACTTTTAAATATTGAATGCGGATTGACAAACTGACCCATTCTCCACCAATCGGCACTGAAACAATAGTACAGTCATCCCGAGTTATATAAGTAGCTATACCTAACCAGCCCCGTATCTTCGATTATTTTTAGGCGTGGCAAAAACTTAAAAATGCCGCCCCTGCCCACTTGAATTTCTTTATATCATCCTTTCAGCCATCAAATGTCCAATAATTGATGGTCATTAAAACGTATACGTGTCAAGAGTTCCACTTCTTACTGACTAGGCGTCCCAATAGTCAAAATAAATCAATTATCAGTTGCGGTTTGAATGTGTTGTGGTTGAAGGTTTGAATTTGCCGCCCTCTGAACCTGCCGCCCGGGGCATAGGCCCCGGCTTGACCCCCCTAGATCCGGGGCTGCCCGTAACATTGGGAAAAAAGATATGATGAACGTGCAGGCCGTATATTTCCATTACCACTTCCTTCAGACCCGAACACAACAGCATATTATTGTTATTAGACGGAAATAGTCGTGGCAGTAGTGTTTTCGGAGTAGAACCATGAAGAGCTCTACCTCCGTTAAAACTACGACATGTATACACGGTTTCTTAATTACCTGAACGGCCACTTGTTCAGGCCTTTCGAACCAGAATCTTTGTCCCGACGGCTCTTGCATGACTCCGGCCACCATGAATCCCGCTGCGATGAGTTCGCCACTATTGACCATCGAGAACCAGTTATGAATACCGTCCGCGGTGCACTCGGTCGTGGAAGACATATTGTAGTAGTAATGAAGGCCTGTAAATTACAATATAAAAATTTAGAAGCTGGATGAGACTAGAAATTAGAAAATATTTGATATCTCTAAAAACAATTACATTATATAAACTACTGTTGAGGCATCCTTTTAAGTTAATAATTACCGATGCCAGGATGCCCCACTCTTCCTTTTTATAAGGTATTACCAAAGTTAAATTAAATTATACTATTTTCTTACCTATATTAAAGTGGGTGTGTGTGTGTGTCTGAGATAGTGTGTGCACTAATTCACGAATGAATAAGACTAATTTCAAGACGTTGCGTTCCAGGGGCAGAGGGAGGGAGGGCGATTAGCTCTGGACGTGTTTCCTTCTAGCAAAAACGGGTTACAGGTATTTTAAAACGTGTTTCATAAAGGTTATGAAACACGTTCAAGTTATGAAACTGAATTTGCATTCCCGTGTCAATTTGGGGCCCTTCTTGTGGTCAACGTCTAGGTTTACGGAATTTTTACTTGGCGTTGTAGCGTTGAGCGAATTTCAGATTTTTTAGATATAAATTATAAGACCTTATATATATATATATATATATATATATATATAACAGGCAATTCCGACTCACTGACTTATATTATATTAATGTACAGCCGAAACTACTGTACCTACAACCCTAAAATTAGGTACAAGGGTTCCTTTTATGGTGTAATTGAGCGTACAGAAAGGATTTTAAAAAATTCATCCCCTAAGGGGTTGAAACAGGGGTTAAAACATTGTATGAAAGTTCGCCAATTTTGAGGCATGCTCTATGAAACTTGGTATCTGGCATACACCAACTTCTTTAATGTCCAATAAAGTGGGCACGGGTCTGCTAGTTCTATATGAAGTTGCTTATAGATGTCCATAGGCACAAACGTAAGAACGGTGTGATCGTAACACCGACGATAAAAGAGCTAGATAATAACAACGTTGATGACAACCAGGCGTACATAACATCGCGGCGTTATTCGCCTGTTATGTTTTTTACGTAAACTGATTCTCACACTAACCTACTTCTGCCAATAGCGTAAAAATACTTTGCACTAGCGACAATTTATTTTTACGAAGCCAGTGTACGCTCTTTGTTCACATGTCGATCCAGGATTTTGAAAATTGCTTTTAATAGTGCATATCGCATATTGAAAGAGAAAAAAAACAAACTCAAAATTTGGGAAATCGAGTTAAATATTCAAAGCATTTTTTTATAAGACGGAAGTAGCAAACGAGCATGCAGCCCACCTGATGGTAAGTGGTTACTGCCGCCCATGGACATTTGAAAGTAACATCATATAGAACAGGGTTTCTATCTGAAGTCAATCACAGATGCGTTGTTACTCCTGAGGATTAAGATGGTCATCTTATATATAAGTGAGCCGGCAACCACACGCTTCCACCGAAACGCAAGAACTGCTTCACGCTAGAAATAGGTGTGGCGGTGGTACCTCCCCGGTCGAACTATATTGGTTCCACCTCCACCTTTCACTTAAAATATTAGTAAGATTATATGGTGATTTGGCGCAGGGCCTCTTCCCTGCCTTCCCTGCCATCACGATCCCTCAGAGTTATGTCCCGACAGCCTCGATTCTGAGCTGGTCTATGCAAGGCGCTAACAGTCTAGTTAAAAAAGACGCTTGCTACAGTCATAGCCCCATAGTCGGATGTTTCCTGCTTCGTTGGTGCCATGGACACACAAAGACAAAACTAATCATTAAGATGTCTGTCTGGCCGGAGATCAACCCCGGGACTCACTGCGCGTTAGATAGGTATGGTAACCGCTCCGGCACGCGGGTCGTTTTTATACTTAACAATTAGTAAAACTTTTACATGGCTATTCCCGAGAACTAAGATGGTCGTCCTATTTATAAGTGAGCCGGCGACTACCAGAATGTATCTCATGAACATACATATATTTAATGTAATAAATTTAAACAATTCCTACTCATAAAGTATTTTAGTGGTTGAACTTGAACCTGAATAACACACGCATAAAAATGT
>DWNE01006643.1:0-12902 GCA_018249875.1 Cecropterus toxeus
ACATAGTATAACACCAGTGAAGTTTCCACTAGTTACTAATCCATTACTAGCGCAAAAAATGTTGGTGTGCTTATTTAAAGGGTGTGATACATTTACGAAGCACACGCACACTAGGCTCAACACATTCAATAAAATTCATGACAAAATGGGTATCAAATGAAAGCTAATATATATATACCTATATAGTATTAGAAAACAAAATTGCGCAAAAACATGTTTTATAATAAGTGTTTCCAAGCAACTGTCGATACATCTTATTACGTCACTTCCCTCGCTTCATATTATTAGCCAATTTATTTTTCTAGAGCGCTCTGGGGATTTATACCGGCAACACCCTCAAACTTTTTACGTCCAGCCAATACTAGCTATCAGCCGATATCTTTATTTGTTACCTAATATTTATTTATTTAATCGTAATAATTAAAACATGAATATAAATAAAACTGTAATTATGTTAAAGAAACTTCTTTATAGAATGTTGTGCCTATTTTTCTTTTAAAACTCTTGTGTCTCTTGTGCCAAAGACATAAATAAAATGGTACAAAATATAGTTTTACTACTAGTTGCCGTATTTTTAGTTCATTTCAGCTGTGCTAAACAAGAGCTCAGTGATTGAGTTTATTCGCCGGTTTCTCGATAGTTAATTTGTTACCTACAATTATATTAATTTTGAGATGAAGCAAATGCTAGATAATAGGGATGTAACGAATGTCGGCAGCTGATATTCGAATTCGCGAATGTCCAAATTGAAATTCGTTACACCCTAGATAGCAATTAATATTTTAATAATTAAACTCAGTAAGGACCAGGGAAAGTTACTCGCAGAACTATAATCTAAACGTTAGTAGGTACTTTCGTAAAGGTAACTTCAGTAAAGATTTTCCGTCAGAGCTCCGCGTTTTTATGGTAGGTTTAGATACTAAGCGTAAAGGTAAGATAATAAAATTAGGTACAAGTACCTAACAATTTATTTGGATAAAAATGTAGTCTAAGTGCGCTATAAGTAGAACCTATGACCATCTACTAGGAGTGTAATTTTGATATATGTGTTATTTTCAGAGCTCATATTCTTAGGAACACAGTATGTAAACTGGACAGATAAATGCGACAGCATTAAAAAGAACGGAACGATTTTGAAGCTGTTCACATAAATGGTAAAAGTGGAGCCATTGGTGATCCAATAGGTTGGTAAACTTTATAGAAAAAATTCAGTAACTTAGGTACAATAATACAACAGCAGTAAAACGGAAATATTAAAGTTACAACATGTATGTTACACATAACAGAGAATAGGACCATTATAAAGTAAATTTGGTAGAATTCTTCGTGAACAGAAATATAACCAGAACATAAATCTAAATTCATCACTCATATGTCTGTGTGGCTGGGGATCGAACCCGAAACCCGGTATGGTAGCCGCTTCTCCACGCGGGTCGTCAAATTTAACCAATCACAGTAGATTGAAAAGTAAACAGTGACCTACTCCATTTCAAAATCGTAAATACCTACATTAAGTTTTGCAATTACTACAGACAGCTAACGAATTAAAGCTTGATGCAGCTCGTAATTAAAAATCAGTTTTCTCATTTACGAACACTCTTTAATGAAGCCGTGAAGTAATAATGTCAAAATGTATGTCATGAAAATTACCGGACTGAAAAATCAGTAGCTGCATAAAAAACAGTGATATTACTGTTATGTAAAGGTGAAAGTTTAACATATTTTAATTAGGAAAAGACACTCTCATTATTGTAAAATCAAACTACCAGGTGGTGGAACCAATGTAGTTCGACCGGCAAAGTACCACCGCCACACCTATTTCTAGCGTAAAGCAGTTCTTGCGTTTCGGTGGAAGGATGTGGTTGCCGGCTCGCTTTTATATGAGGCGACCATCTCAGTCCTCGGAAATAGCAACGCATCTGTGATAGATTTCATAAAGAACCCCTGTTCTATATGAAGTTGCTTACAAATGTCCATGGGCGGCAGTAGCCACTTACTATCAGGTGGGCTGCTCGTTTGCTACTTCATATTAATAAAAAAAAACCTTTTGCTTTTTGGTGTGAAACATTTATAAGCATAGGTGAACTGATTGTTGGCGTCGCGAAGCTTGACGTGGCGACGGGTAGCGAACCCGTCACCACGGCAAGCCTCCTCATCACCTCATCATCGTCAGTCATCATCATCATATCGTCAACACCGTTCACTCTAGACCGTATAGACTGCATATATACCATAGGTAATCATCCTCAACATTAACCCATTATTGTCCGACTGCTTGACACGGATCTTCTGTCAGAATGAGAGAGTTTTAAACTATATTGGTAGACTTCACACACCGTTGAGAACTCTTTTTTAGAGAACTGTTTGGTGTGCAGGTTTCCTCGCGATGTTTTCCTTCACCGTAAAGCAGTGATAATTTATTTCTAATACGCTCATCATTTTAACAGAAAATTGGATAAAACTGGAACATTCCGTTCAAAATGAAAAATGTTACTTAAATGTTTTAAAACTAACGAGATAATTATGAACGCTACAGCATTTGCGACCGAAATTAAAGCGAATTTTATATTATGAGCTTAAACAGACAAAATATTTTTTAGACATTTTTATTAAAGCTTAATTTTTTACTCCGTGAATTCAATTGATTAATTACATTTCTTTGTCCAGTGCGCGAACTTATTGATTACCTGTTAGAACTCTGAAATTTAAGACCGATGGAGATCTTTAGCTAATCCTGAATGATTCGATTAGCGTCAATTTCAAAACCAACTTTTGTTCGTCAATTTTCTAAGGGTATAATTTATGATTCTTAGAAATCGTCCCGTAAATTTGATAATTAAATGGATATTTCAATGAGGTTAACCCTTCTTTAACAGTTTCATTAATTTTATTGACATCTACCTTAATAACTCCATTACATACATTTTGATTCGGAGTAGGAATCTTAAACACGGATGTTACCTTTTTTGTTTTCGAGTGGGAAACCTTCAAAAGATATCCGACTTGGCAGCAACGCCGGGCTATGTGGGATTTTTACCTAAAACCGCTCTGTGGCCGTCCTCGGCGCTGCAAAGAGGGCTCCAGGATCTCCAAAAGAACGCAACCGGAACCCTTTGAGCGCGTTGCCCCATCGGGCTCCATCCAGATGAGCGACTGGGCCCACCCTACCGCGCCATCTAGTTTTTACGACAGTATGCGAACACACATACAGTCCTCCTTCCCGGGGTAGCCTGGCTGGATGATTCGAGCGCCCACTCTTGCAGCCCGCAATCCCGGAAGCTCCTTTTAGTCGACTCTTACCGTAGCCCTATTCTGATCCCGGAACTAAAGGGATAAAGACGTACGTTACCTGTGTTATATGTATACGAGTTACATCGTATATAAATTTATCTATCTTTACATTAAACTTTATCTAAACCAACAGTTTTTCATATTAGCAAGTAATGTTCAAATAAATTAAGTATTGAGTTTATTTAAGTTATAATAAATTAACTTTTATGACTTAAATAAACTAACCGCATGATAGAAATTCGGAACTTACTGACCATTAAATTTATTTGTTAATAACTTTACAATTTTATTTTAAACTAATCTTACACCATTCATACATAAAACGTTAAATGTAACATTTTAATCCTTTCGCAAACCTTGACCATGAAGTAACTAATTGAATTACAAACTAATTGTTCAGCTTTTAGCGTAAGTAGAAAACAAAAGATGGAAAACTCGATTATTTGCGCTGGAGGCAGTGGGAAGTAACACAATGGTAATCGTTTAATAAGTTTTTCTTCCGTTCTAAGTGTTTATATCGGATCGTGTGTAGCGCAAAGCTACAAAACTAGCGATCATTGATTTACATTATATATTTCATAAAGTTTTAAAGAATGTTGTATAATTATTTTATTTTAATAGCTTTCGATTTGAATTCTGGTTAGTAACAATATAGGGTCTTACAATGTAAAACCTAATTATAAACCTTAATTTATATAATAAAATATTTGACACAAAACAAAATCAATATATTCAATATTTTCATAATAAAATAAATACATTCAAATCGCTATACTCGTTTGAAAAATATTGTTCCATAGACAGATATACCTACCGATACACCTGTCAAACTTATAACATCATGGGGGACGAATAATTCATCATATAGGTTTTTAAAATTGGATTTCTATAGTCCATGAACAAAAAAAAGGCAGAATAGGTCATTCCGTAGTAGAACCTTGAAGAGATATGTTAGGTCCTTTCATCATTTACTTGATTTTAATTTACTTTCACATTCCTTAAATAGAATATAATCACTCAGAATAGAAATCACTCAGAATAGAAATAGAATCGAATCACATGTTAATCTCGTAGCGTGGCACAAAAGATAGAAAACGGGCAGTTGACGGTAAACTAGATTATCACCGCCCGCTGCGCGCTCCACAAGACCCATTTACGTGGTCGCAGACTCGCTGGGCGCAGTGGAAAAGCCATTTAGGACAATAGTGACAATTTATTGGTTGAGGATTTTCTTTCCTTTTAAAGTGTTTCAATCCTTAGTGTGCAGCGCTTAAATTATTTTTACGACTATAGGGATTAATTGATTTCTTTCTTATAAATTTACATATTTATAACTATTTGACTGTTATCAGAGCCGGTTTAAGTAATTATCAGTAGCAATTTAGCTTTAACCTGTAGCTATATAAATGAGGTATTGATGTTAAAATCTCGATGTCAATAGAATTGCCCGAGAGTAAAAGACAAAATAATAAATCCATTAGGAATATCACGAGAAAAATACAGGGTAACATTACTGAAAAGGGTCCCGTAATAAAGATAATTTACCTTACTTTATTTAATCTCCACTTTAATTTCGTATTCATTAAACAGGATACAATCACTCACAACATGAGGAGAATCGAATCATACGTTAATCGCGTAGCGTGGCACTAAAAGATAGAAAACGGGCAGTTGACGGCAAACTGGATTAACGCCGCCCGCTGCGCGCTTCACGAGACCCATTAACGTAGTTACGCTTGTTTTTCTTTTCCTTTAAAGCTGCTGACTGAACTAATATGTTATCGTATAACACTTGCTATAAGCGCAATATAGAATCTGCTAAAGTTTGCGTAATATGATCGTTGCGTCCAAAATACTCTTTGTGAGCTAATTTATTAGCATGCAATATTTTAGGGTGCATATGTCAAATATCTTTTAAACATCAATTCATTACTGTTCTATTGCTAGGTATGGCTCTCGGATTAAAATGTGTCTAGAGAATGCTCTAGGAATTCTGCATTTGTCCAAGCCAAATGTAGAATTCCTTTAGGGTAAGTTCATTCCTTCCCTTTTATCTCTCCTTAGGCGCACTATTTAAAATTTTAATATCTCATGTGAAATCAATAATTGCGACAAACCCAACGATGCATTATGTTAAAATCTGTTAAGCTGTTTGTACTGTAGACTATGTTATAGCCTATTAATCTGCTTATCGGGATTCCAATGATATATCATTTATCACAATCCGTCAAACCGTTTGAGCTGTAGCGCGTGCCAATGAAGTAAACACCTGAAAAACATTACCCTCCTCCTGATGCAGTAGGTGGAAAACACCTAATGAATAAAATTAACGCCAACCCCCGACAAACGTCAATATAACCTTTCATAAGTTAATTAAGTAGACTATAATCGAATAAATATAATATTACGCCTGTTTCGATACCTTTGCTTTAATTTTATTGACACTGAAGTCTGCACAAATAAAATAACTAAAAGGCTTTAGCGCGATTTCGTGTTTCGAGACAGAGGAGTGAGACGGCTCACGTACCCTTGTCACGTACTGAGCTCCATTTGAGAGAATCGTTTGCACAAAAATCGTGAGATCGATGGCGTTATTTTGAACATAATGTATATTAAGTTTATTCACTACATACTTACCTAATGCTTTACGTGTATTATAAGCGGATGTAAGAATTCTTTATGATTCAGATCTAAGGGTATCAACTTATATTTCCGCCTTATAACAGCAGTGTACAGACAGACGCTACTTTATTCTGGTTTAACTCCCTTTAAACCTTTATAGGAGAGTGAAAGTATAGAAAATGTATAGTGTATAAGAGAGACATTTCCAACTTAGTCCAAATGAAAAGATGAGTCCTGAAGAGATAGGTCCTGAAATCAGATAGCAAATCATGTGTGTGTGCATATCTAGAATTGACAACCAACCGATTATCCGTCTTCACATTCATAAGCTTTTATTTTTAATACAATCGATAACAATTTTAGTGGAGTTAGATATGTTGAATAATGTATTGATTTGAATGAATGCACGCTACCCTTTGTAGGGTACTGTTACGAAGGGCTATTGTGTAACACATGCTACGAGTGTGTTTGTAATTTAGGTTAAAATTTTGTTATTGTAGTGTAACATATGTACTATATAGTTTAAATGAATATACTTACCTAAAAAGCTATTATATTATTAAACTATTAAATATACATAATGCATACATAGTACAAAAGTAACAGAAGACAGAAGTTAAACCATGAAATAAAAATAAATAACAACGAAAATAATAAATCAAAACATTGTAAGTGATTAGGAGTGGGTGTATGTTATAAACTTTAAAACTCTTAGAGGTTGAAATCCCAAAAACGATGAAATAAGTTACTTATTATTCATAACCGGAAAGCTTAATTCTAATTTTCATAGTGCTAGCTTTAAAATTTACCGTTTCACAAACAAAGTTTTATCCCTTACCGCTCTTAGGAATTGATTTCCCAGTGTAGTAGGTATTGTAACCAAAAGGCCAAATACGAATTTCATAGTGTATACTTCAAAATTGGCGGAGTTGAAATAAAAACTTTAAATCCCAATTAATTCTTTTAGAGTAGAATATCAGAAAAGTAGGTGCCTACCCCACTCTTAAAATTTCATATTTTAGCTCCAATAAGATTTGTGAATGAATCAGTCAGTCAGTTAGTCAAGACAAGACATTTTGGAAATATAGATAAATCAATGAATGAAGAACCCACGAATGAGGAACAGTGTGACAGTAGGTAATGGGTTTATGATGAAAATGGCTCGGTAGAACATTTTCTTTTACTTCCGCGCTTCATTAAACATTTGTAATGGTTGTTATCATTATGTGGCAGTTGCCGAAAAACCTTCCGCGATTTAAAAATTAAACATTTTTAGACATGGGTAATGACCTATATCACCTAATTGCTCTAAAGTTTAGCAAGTAGCAGAGAAGTAATATATGTTCGCTGCTTTGAAACATAAAATTATTATTTAAAAATATAATATAATCCTACTAAGTTTGACAAATATTCTCAGTTGAGGTTGTATTCTAATCCGGTGAAAGTAAGAAAAAAAAATTGACAGTTTATAAGTGAACCCTTAGGATTATGAAAATTATAGACATTTCATTTCATTTTAATATATAGCATACACACACACACACACACGCGCTTTCTACACTCATAGCCCCACACTAGGATTTTCTCCTGTGTCGTAGGTGCCATGGACACACAAACACGAATACACAAACACCCAGACCCAGAACAGAAATCTAAACTCATCATTCATATTTCTGTCTGGCCGGGAATCGAACCCGGGACCCACTGCGCTACATACTTAAAATGCCGCATAAATTCATATAGGTGCATATATTACTTACCATAGACCAAACCAACGCAAGAATATACCAGCGATACATTCCTCATATTAACGTAATCACTACCACTTACCACAATCGACTTAAAAGCAACATTTTTCTACATTACAACAATATTTTGAACTACTTTTTACGCCATTCTTAAAACGAAAACTGTGTTCTCCATGAGTGTAATACAACTAAGGGCTTCAGATTAAATATATTTATATGAATGTAGCTGTTTTTACGAAAATTATACGGACAGTTTATGCAGATATGAAAATAGTATGAATTTTAAAGGTGGTTGAACGAGTATATTTCAACCGATGAGGTACCAACACCACACATATTCTAACGTGAAGCAGTTCTTGCATTTCGGTGGAAGGGTTTGATTCCCGGTACAATTCCATGTTAGGCGACCATCTCAGTCCTCGGGAGTACCAACGCATCCGTGATAGACTTCATATAGAACCCCTGTTCTATATGAAGTTGCTTACAAATGTCAGTAACCACTTACCATCAGGGGGGCTAAAAAAGGCGACCATCTTAGTCCTCGGGAGTAGTAACGCATCTGTGATTGACTTTAGATAGACCTGTTATGTATGAAGTTGCGGCAAGCCACTTACCATCGGGTGGACTGCATGCTTGTTTGCTACTTCAGTCTTATAAGAAAAGTACATTATGCGGACGTATATTACGCGGGCAGTATGTTTTCATTAAAGTGCAATAGTCCAAATCGGCTCAATTACTCAATCTGCAATATCACTTTATGGAAAATACCATCAAAATAATGACAAGGAGAAACGTGATGAAGGCATTAATGATAAAGCTCCGCGGCCGCGGTCGCCACTCCATTTGCCATCCGCAATAATTAATATTTAATAAACAAAGCGTGACACACCAACACTACAAACAGAAACATTAATAGACACTGAATATTAGACGAGATGCTCTTTACGGATACCCCCAAAAAAATGCTATTAGAGTCTATTCACACGTACCGCCATACAAAAAGGAAACGACAAATTGTCGGCAAGTAGTTGTTGTGTGTCCATCGTTTTAGCTTTTTGTGGTCGCATTTTTGCCCGATTGCGCCACAAGGAGGGTAATGTTTTTCTAGCGTATGTATGAATGTATGTATGTATGTTTGTATGTATGTCCATTTCTTGGCACGCGCTGTAGCGCTGTAGCTCAAACGGCTTAACCGACTGTGACGGTATCATTAGTATCGTCTTAGTTTGGAAAAAGACATAACAATTTAAAAAAATAGCGCCTGGATATTAAGAAAGATGGGGGAAGGAGAGACGAATATTTTGACTATCACGACAAAATTATCAAATAAAAGCTAGTAAATAGACAAATCTATTATAATACTTTTAGTTGACTATTTTGATAAAAACTCATATAAGCGTTTAATTAAATATATATAATTATGAAAAAAAAATTTAGTTCGTTTTAATGTTTTTAACGATTTTACTAGTTTTCAGTTAACTGTCACAATGCTGGATAAGTCTCCTCTCAGAGTGTTTTTTACATTGACTTTTTTTATAATATCCAGATGTTTTCCGCCATGTTTAATACCCTTGTAACTTTGAAAAAACGCCCAAGTTCGAGTCGGACTCGCACACGAATTGTTTCGCACCTTTATCTATAAAAACGCCAAAATAATATTTTTTGTTGTATAGAGTCTAAGTTAAAAAAATGTATTTTATTATAATTTAAATATTTAATTTAAATACTTAATATCGAGAAAAAATGTCAATGTCAGTATAGAAGTCCCCCTAAAATATGTATGTATTTTATTCGGAAAAATGGATATACGGGCAGATGGACAACAGGACATCGGAGTCTTAGTAATATAGTTCCCCTTTTGCCCTTTGGGTACGAAACCTTAAAGTAGAATGTACGCAGGATTTCAATTATGTACCCTCCATTGAGAGGACGAGTTTCTAACCACTAGGCCGTCTCTAATGTTGTGATATTGTCACTTGAAAAGGAACATTCCGTGTGGCTGAAATGTGTGCCCTCCATATTTTCGTTCGGAGTACGCGTGAATAAGCACTTACGTGTGTAAACGTCTAAAAATAAAATGACTTTTAGCATTTCATATTTACTTTCGTTGCTGTTTTCTCATGAGTAATGTTGGGTGTGTTACTCTAAGTGTCACATTTTTTCGTCAGTATATCACTAAAAAGTACTTTCAAATAAGAGAAACAGTTAATATTTTGGTGTAAAGTAATGTTTTATGTAGGGCAATATATGCATCGTTAATTAAAAATATTTTTTTCATTGCAGACTGGAAAAAGCAATAATATTTGACGAAGAGCACCAATAACAAGCTCGTAAGAATGATGGACACGGCTATTTATCTCGCCACTGGGAAGTACAACATTAACAGTGAGTATCGACACTGATTAAATATTGAAATCTCTTTAGGTTAGGTTAGGTTCGCAAGCACGTATAACAAACAATAATGGATACAGTTATTTGTCTCGCCACTGGAAAGTAAGATATTAACAGGGAGTATTGACACTGATTAAAAATTAAAAGCTGTTAAGGTTAGGTTAGGTTAGCAAGTACGTATAAAAAGCCCGTAACAATAATGGACACGACTATCCGCCTCGCTACTGGGAAGTACAACACTGACAATGAGTATGGACACTGATTAAATATTGAATGAAGTAGAAAGCTCTTTACGTTAGTTTAGAAGGCATCTGCGCTGAGCCGCGTTCAATACCTACGCTGTAATTGCAAGTAGTAGATCAATCCGTTATTCTAATGCTACATAAAAACACTAAAGCGCACTTAGCTCCTAGGCTCGTGTAGATAGGAAAGTCGCAAGTTTTTTTTTATCATATTGAAGTAGCAAACGAGCATGCAGTCTATCTGATGGTGAAGTGGCCTCTGCCGCCCATGGATATCTGTAAGCAACTTCCTATAGAATAGGGGTTCTTTCTGAAGTCGATCACAGATTCGTTGCTACTCTCGAGGACTGAGATGGTTGCCTCGTGATGGATGATATAAAAGTGACCCGGCAACCACACCCTTCCAACGAAACGCAAGGACTGCTTCACGCTAGAAATAGGTGTGGCGGTGGTATTTTCCCCGGCGAAATACATTGGTTCTACCACGTGGCAATGGTCCATCCATTAAGCTATGAGTTTCACTTATTGAAATAGCAATCGTTGAACCTCATCACCGGACCTTTGGGCTTTTTGAAAAAATCCGAAACGCGTCAACGCCTAATTCGAACTCCCTCCAGAAACCAGTATGGTTGAGTACATTCCAACCTTTCCCCAGATGTGAGAAGACATTCGGGCCCTGTAGTGAGATATTAAAAGAATATCTTGAAAAACCTCTAACATTTGATAAAATTTATGTTTCGTAGCAAATAGCTCAAAATACAAACTTTTTAAGTGGAGTGTAGATGCCAAAAACTATGTAAAAGCTTTAGGTGTATACTCGGACATCGGACATCGAACTCTTTCATTTGTCATTTTGTTAACGAGAGGATAAAGTTATTAAAATATTATTTCAAAATGAAGTTAAAGAAATGGTTTTCGTATTTGCATTAATATTATAAACATTTTGTTGTTGCATCATAACATATAATTTTAATAAATAGGACATACGGTATGAACAACTGCAATTATTTTGTTGCTCAAAGCGGGATACAAAAATCCACAATTGTCGAAGGATGTAATGTAATAGTAACACTTTAAATAAGACGTTTCAAGGCTTTCTAAGATGTTTCAAAACGTTTTAAATATTTCCCATATTTATCGTAATCATGGTTTGGGTACAATTTTGCAGCCTGACCTTTTTACAGGGACATAGGGACGTAAAACAAGATTATCCTGATCTAAACGGATGTATGGTCACGTTAGGTACTAAGTTAATACAGTATGTAAACAAAATAAATGTGTTTATGATAAATGGTAAATACTAATGGATACGTAGAACAATATAATCGAATCGTTTACAATTAAAATTAGTTCAATTTGTGACATCAAATAAACAGCTTTCCACAAAGGTTAAAAAAATATTGTTAACAATACATTCCGCATAATGCTTTCACTATTTACTAGGCAATGTGCATGCCAGTATTATTTTAAACAATAAGCCTATATGTAAACGTTTACAAACAAAAATATTTAAGTCCTATCTTCATGCTACGTACTCAGTAAAATATAGTTGCAAATGTGTGATTATTATAGATAGTTCTCAATTCAGTTCATGTTGTTACATTAATTATGAAGACTGTGTCAGAAGGAGGGTAATGTTATGCCAGCGTATGTATGTATAAATTTGCTTGTATGTATGTCAATTCCTTTGGCACGCGCCTTTGGCAGCCCAAACGGCGTGACGGATTGTAACTGTATAATTGTATGACATATCATTTAAATCGTCTTAGTTTATATTTAAAAAAAGGCGCCTACAAATAACGGAAAAAGAAGGGTTAGGGACGACTATCGTGACAATATGTGTATCAAATAAAAGCTAGTAAATATACCATTTTAAACACATATATGAAAAATCAGACATATTTGGCGAATCCTGGGAATCCTGGAGTTCTATGTGAAGTTGATAACAAATATGTTGCTACTCTCGAGGACTAAAATGGTCGCGTCATATGAAAATGAGTCGGAAACCTCTCCCCTCCACCAGAAAACAAGAACTGCTTCACGCCAGAAATAGGTGTAGTGGTATCAACCCGGTCGAACTACACACCTTTTACCACCTTAAATACACATATTATAATACGATTCTTGCAAATAGCGACCTACGGTAAACTCAATCACTAATAGACCTATCGATCATTTTATCTACCAGTATGCGAACAGCCGTAGCCGATCATAATTAACATTAAACCTTTCAACCATCAGTTACTGGCAAAGTGTCTCGGTGAGAGACATGGGGGGCGCGGACGGGGATGAACTTCTGGACTGGGAGGCGCTGTACCTGCGCTCACCTGAGAACTACACCTGGAACACCACGGGGTGGGTCACCGATGGCTGGAACGTCACGTCGCCAAACGCTACCTGGTGGGAGGCGTCCGCGCCCTTCGATTCAACCGCCGCTCTCCTACGCGCCGCGGCCAAGGCGGTCATCCTCGGTCTACTCATCCTGGCGACGGTTATAGGTATAATATACTCTTATAAATACAAAAAAAAACCGGTTGTCTGTAAAGTCGGTTTACTGACGATAGTTGAACGTGACAACGTTATAAGAAAATACTGATGGAATGGTTGC
>DWNE01006644.1:0-12901 GCA_018249875.1 Cecropterus toxeus
TATTTGTACATTTTGCGTGTTGTGTTCATTTTGCGTTTGTACATTTTGCGTTTTGTACATTTTGCGATTTGTACTTTGTGAGAGCGGTGCTCATTTCGCGTTTTGTTCATTATGCTCCGAAGCGGAATTAGGGATCCCATATTATATGTTGAAAATATTTTACTTAGATGATACAGTGCATCTCGTTATTTTACGGTTGATCATGGTTATAACTACTAAATTTCTTGCAACGGTCCCTAAATTGCAAGTGAACAGATACATATTTACAGTAGTGTCCGACCGAATATTTGGTTTCAGTTGAATTTCAGCAAAACTAGTTTCGATTTCGGTAGCAAGCCCGCTGAAACTACGACCGAAACTGCATGCGGGAACCCTCGCGCTATGATCGCTCGTGTTCGAACCGTTGAATTTAACTTAACTAGTCCATTGAAAAGGTGTACGTTTACATAATACATGGTACAAGATACAAGAGAGTAGCACCTAGAGTGGAGTATGAGTGGGACCAATAATTAGTGTCCAATGTGCTAGTTACACTTTGGTTGCGTCTTTCAGAGGAAGAAATTTTATTTTGCTTTCGCGCTGTATCTTGTAAACTAGCAACCCTACAGAAAATTTAATCAAACAAAATGTAGCAAATTATTATTTTTTCAATTTAAATCACTGATAATAATAGCAAATGAATCAATGAATAAAATCTCGTAAAAGTATAATATCTGAAATATTATAAACTAACGAATAATCGTAAATAATTAAATATCCCTAACCGTTACCAAAATCGTTATTAATACAATTCCTATATTCGAATCCAGATCTGGAATTCCATATCCTATCGATCATATCCAAAACATCCCTGATAAACACTATACACAATGAAACAAAAAATAAAAAAAATATGTACTCTGCTCTAGGAGGTTTACAAGGAAAAATAAACAAAAAACGAATAATGATGAGAGTTTATTGACCACAATTTATAATTTTACGACAATGTCTTTCTAATCACGTCATTTACACGGAATATAAATGCAATTCATGAGTACGACGCACTTATTCTAATTAGTCCACAATTTTGAGGCCACAATGATATGTTTAGTTCGTTAGTCAAACACAATCTCTTCTCGACATTAATTATTAATAACTTCAGTCATAAATGACAAATTAAACTTAATGAAATTGATATTAATCACTTTACATGTTGTAATTTGCCGTACAGTTGATTAATTTATTAATACATTTTTTTTTAATATAAAATCTAGACTGCACCATAGGTTTTTGTTTAGAATGTACTCATTATAATATTAAGTCCTAGAACATTGCTTTATAACTTTTCTAGCAGATATTGCATTTCATAGAGAATTCTAATACAAAACGAACCATCTCAAGATGTAATTTTACAAATATTTCCTTAAGTATATTTTTTTATAGCCCACTTCTGAATTTAGATCTTCATTCCCATAAATAAGTGAGGCCAGGTTTGAATGTATACCAAATTACACCATGTAAGAGACAAATCAACTATATCTATGAACAGATCAACAATGTTAGGTGAAACTTATTTTAATAGCACTCATTAAAATAAAACTTAAAGACCGTGTTACCAGTTATTGTCTTTCTTATACTTAATATTAAAATAATTAACTGTTATTTATTATGTTAATAACAAAATTATGCTAAAAGTAAATGAGATTAATAAAAAAGGTCATGAGGATCGAGACAAAATAAATACAGATCTTTAAACTGATAGTCTTCAGTGTATGGACATGCTTAACAATATTGGCACCATATCTTTATGCTAGCGACAATTACCTTAACATAATCTATTACTAATAAATCCAGTATTATAAGATAGCTTAGAATATAAAACATACCTTGGAAATACACATTAAGACGCCAGAGCAGCGCCCTTTATTGAAATTTTTTTAAAGCCAAAGTAGTTAATTTGTCAATCTATTTTTAACCGACTTTCCAAAGGGAAAAGGTTATCTATTCATCACATATATTTTTTTAGTTTATTTAAAGTTTGTCAAATTGGGTGACATTAATATGATGAGGTTCTGATATTACTATTAAAAATTGTCATTCTCCTAACATGTTTAGTTGTGTTTTAATTTTTCAATCATACAACGTTATAAAAGCAAAACATTATCTTTTAAATAAGGGATCAAATTCTCCTATTTTCCGCTTCTAAATATTTTCTATATTCTAAAATACCTACTGATTATGATTTCTGAAAACTAGATCGATGCGAAATGCTAACAGCAGCTATTGCTGCTAAGGATTTTGGTTTCATCAGTTTAAATATAACTAAGTAGATTCAAAAAGGATTAAAATTAATAAAATAAAACAGAATGTAAAAGGTTTAAAAGAATGTAGATTGCGTCCAGCAATTAGTAAATCTAATAATGGCATTATAACAAATAAAAAAAATACAATAAAATAACGGTTCAAAATTATTATAATTTCGTGATAAACAAAATTGTTTGAAATGGATTTCTTTTTTAATTTAGTGCCATTCGGTTTGTTTTTATTTATTTATTTTGTTGGCAAGCTAATAAATATCGGTCATTATCAGATTCCAAGTATTCCAGACAAAATTGCTAAATAGTGCTGATTTTAAATATTGTACCAGACAGGAAATATTTGTACCTGCAAATGTGTACCTCGCTCCCTAAACTACAGGATTTCCTTCAAAAAGAAATAAAAAAATTGAAATTTTGCTTCATTTGCCGAAATTCAAATAACTATTTTATTTTAGTGTTACTATTTCCCCACAATCAAACAATTTACTTTACCACTCAATTCTAAGTCTACGTTATCAAATTAATTTACGCTGAATGTCAGTTTCTAAAGGGATAACATACATTTTTTCTTAACTATTAGGTATTGAAATGATTGGCCATTTTTATATATTGAAAAAATAAATAAATCCATAAAGACGTTATTATGGAAGCTGTTTAACTTCCTGGCTATTGGCATTAACATACATAAAAAAGTAAGAGAGCATGAGAATCCTCACAACTAGCAAGTGGAATAAGGTATTTATTAATATTGACATTTCCTGTAGAATAATTGTTATAATTTTGCTATATCCCTTTAGAAACAGTTTCAGAGTACATTTTAGAAAGCCTCTAGCCTTAAAACACTATAAAAATTATTGCTTCATTTCAGTTTTCTCTTCATGTATGTCATCGAACTTCGCGCCCATTCGCTTGAGAGCTATGACAGCTGCCACGGCTTTTGCCCATCTCTTCTTGATGACGTATCTCTTAAGCTTGGTTTTCGTCACGTGTAGTTCGGTACAAAGTGCAGATTGGATAAGCCAGGGATGGGTCAGAGTGGCCGACGCGGAAAGACGATCTCTAGAGGAATTAAAAATCTTAGATTAAGCAACAGAATTATAAACAGTAACAACATTAGAGTGTAGGGAATAGAGATTATTCTTATAAGTGAAATTTTTGGCTAATTTAGGATATTTTTAAGTTATCATGTATGAAATGTTGTTTATATTGCTAGAATGAGAACTGATAGCAAAGGACTACAATTGAGCATTAAAACAATATAAACTAAATACTAAATATTTGCTTTGACATAGATATAATTATGTATTTTTATCAGATACATAAATGAGGACATTCTCTTTTTTAGATAGGCTAACACCAGATGACTTTTGGTCGCAAGGATAATTGTGTTATTAGTACAATTACGAAAAATAAAACATTATTTGCCCATGTAAATGCAAACAACAAAAACTTACCTTTTTCAAAATTAAAACACAAAGACAGGTGAGTAAATAAAACAAAGCGTTTCATAAAGCCTTATATTATAACAACATACGTATTATAAAACAATAAATTATAATTAGTACATAATTAATTACACTTAAGTACAGATAAGGAACAAATTTATATATGCCAATACCATGTATTATGTAAACGTGCTTATTTACAAAAAGTACAAAATTATGCTATTGTCAATGTTCCTGTATTTTCAAAATTGCATCTCAGTCTTGTCCTTCAATGGATTTCATACAGAGCTTTGAGTATGGAGACTAGATTCGTATAGCATTGTCATTTCTGTCACCTAGCGTACCAGTTAGAGATCATAACGACCGCTGTCATAAAGTCATAAAGTGTTGTTTGAAAGTGCAAATATTCTTTAATTACGTACAATATAATCATAAATATGGACACTCCCATCCCTCCCTGCCTTTCCCTATTGCAAAATTCCCTCTCTTACCTTGGATGTCGTAGGAGGCAATTTTATAAGGGACATAATCCAGATTATCTCGGACATTACAAAAGTTTGTACGGTTGCGGCCTGCTTTTGACAAAATTATCAAGGCTGTCAAGGAGTTAAGCTAGTTCTTGCGATATCTCTCTCATAAGGGGATCTCCACCTAGTCGTGGTGAGGGGGTTTAGTAACCGTGGCTTGGTCAATCACAGTGAAGCCAAGAGGGATTCCAGGACAGGACGCTTCGAGTGGGCTTGAATAGGGGCCCGCTCTGGATGCGTCCAAGTCCAGGAGGGAGCATCCAGGAGGGTGTCGTTGCCGTCCGCCCTATCCTCTGCGGCTGTCGGGTGGTTTGCGGCGGAACTAAGGAACGGATCCGCCGCTAGGTGTGGGATTTCGACGTCTGTAAGGTGTGCAAAGCTTTGCAGGTGTCGGCTTACCCATGCCCACGGCCCCTGGGTGGCGGTCTCGGGTCTGGTCCGTCACCCTGCTGATGGGGGCCTTGGAGGTAAGCCGCGCTTTTGTGTTTTCTGGCTCAACGCGGAGGGGCTGCGAGAGCTGCACCGGCGAGGTCGTGGATGGTTGCGAAAGCGTTCCCGTGTTCCCGCCGTGCGGTGGAGAAAACACAGTGGGGGTTTAGCCGGTAAGAGTCCGGCATAACCCAGCTGCTACGACCGGGCGGCTGGGTATCAATGAGGATTACCTACTTTAAAAAAAGTTATTGCGATATACGGTATAATTTGAAAATCTATTTTTAATGAATTTAAAATTCCCATAATATGGTTTGAAATATTAAGATCTGGCTGTGGCAACCCTGAGAAAGTTACATTCAAATAAAAAATGAGCGAGCATTGCCTACGGTCGTTGTCATCGCTAAGTGGAACGTATTTTTTCAATATTTAGTATATAGTCCATTCTCTACTTCGGTAACCTACCATTTATTCAGAAAGATAAACTCTGTATGGTCTTCATAATCTCTCGTTACTTCATGGATACAAAAAGTTGACTTTCCATTCTTATTTGTCCAAATATTAAAGCCTATAGGCACGAAATTAACTAGTTGTTGCGTATATGTAAATAATATAGCATAGTACGATATTATAACGTACATATTTATAAGCATTATTACCACCAGAAAGTTGTTTTAATAGAAATCGTTCAGTAGCTGTAAAATCAAAATTTCATGAATTTGTTCTAGATTACGTTCTGATGGCAATTAGCTTTGATTGGTGCAGAGATCATTATATAAAAGGAAGAATAGTTATGTTCCTTCCATCTCGCTTTCCTTGGTTCGTCAGAAATGATAGGAACCCTATTTTAACCACTAAGTTAACCTTTCTGAACAGAATTTGATGGCACTTAGTTCATGCTGAAATGAACATTAACAAAATCACTTCGAACTCGATACGCTCGCAGTCACTTTACTCTTCTGCAATTTCTCATCAGAAGTCTGTCTTTGGAAGAACGCGTGGAGACTGGACATCGAATTCTGCGCTAACTGGTTGGATGACGACCATTCGAAGGAAATAGACTGATGCCTTCCTCCACTGGAAGTTCCTCCCGCTGTTCTCTCTGCCTCAACTCCTTCTGTTTCCCCCCATTTTTCCAGGAGATGTAAAAGAAGATCTTTAGTTCTATGAGCATTATTTTCATCACCTCTTCTATAAGGTAGCTGCCGTCCATTCTCTTGGCCGTTGACTAGTTTGTCTATCTGGTCTCGTCGCCTACCGAACTCTTCGAAGAAAGTATTTCGTCTTTCTATAGGCTGGTCCGGTACATCTCTGCTCATGTTTGTGACTCGCTTTGGTCTTGTTTGAGCAGATTTTACCCAAGGCATTTTACTTGTCATTGGCTTCTCTGGTTCCTTGTCTTTCAGAAATGTTGAACTTATTTTGTGCATTGATTTCGATGTAAACACTTTTCTTTCCTTCTTGGATGCGTCGCCGTTCGTTACTGTTTTAGTGATGGTCGCTTTAGTTTCCTTTTTGAATCCGTTTGTTAATTTCGTCTCCTCTTTAGTAAACTTTTTTGTTTCGGTCACATTTTTGTCTAGTTCCTTCATACTGTTGTTATTTGCCAAGTCTGTGTTCATAGTCGATAGCATAAATAAATGATCGGATAGCTTCTTGATTTCTTCAGCTAAGTTCTTTCTGACTAGCACGTCTTGTTTTTTATGCATAAAACAACTGCTGTCCGACGCTCGTCTTTCCACTGGGTTGTATCTAGTTGGTGCATTCGAGGGATCTCTTAACGGGGGTGGTTCCAAATCGTCTTCATCAAATACTAGGTCTGGGGAGCTGCTTAGACTGCTTCTTGGTGATGGGGAGCAACCTCCAATGGAAGACCTTTCGCAGTTTCCGTTAGCAAGGGAGGTGATCTCGTGAGCTTGATTGTCGAACACGTAAGGAGAGTTTGGATGTTCACCCCACCGTTCCACGAAGAGGCGAAGATTGTCTTTTGCGACGTCCAACTCCTGTTTTGGCGATAGCTGTAGCTGCTGCCTGGGTTTATCTTGCTTCACTGGAGTTCGTTTGAGGAGCCATCGATGACGCAAGCACTCCGTGGCACTCGGACGTGACCTGCGACAAAGACCCTTGTTACTATTACCCCAACACCTTGATTGAGTGCAGTTATGAAGGTAAGGATATGGAAGGGTGCAAGGATCGAAGCAGTAAGGTATGAAAGTGAATAAAATTAAAATAGTGTAGATATAGGAAGAATCTTGGAATATAACATCAACTACTGTTGTTATTCTACATATTACATCTAAGTTACTACAATACATGTTAGCACATAGCAATTTCTAATTGTTAATGCACGGTAATATACAAGTCTAAATAAATACGTGAAGTGATAAATATATTAGTTTGTATTATATTTCAGTGTTGGATGAAAACAACTAGTAACATAGGGTCTTTATCGACAGGCTGAGTCGTGTGCAGCTTTGTCTCAAAGCAAATACTCGTTACAAAATCAAAATACAATACTCGAGTTTATTTCGAAGTGACTCAGTTTAACCAATATATTTGACACGATAATAATAGTTTTGAGTACTTCAAAAGACGCATCTCATTGCGTTTCTTGTAATTTAACTAAAAGCGTAGGCAGTGCGCGTAGACAGGTCCGGAAAGCGTATCAAAATAGTCTCATCTGTTTTGAAGATAACAGACGACCATCAAAAGAAACGTCATATTTACAATCTACAACATTTATCTTGGTCTGTAATTGGCCTCAAAATTTAACATCCAATTTATATGTCATGAAACTTACTCTTTGTCCTTCACGAGAAGCTTCTGGATGAAGTCTTTGGCGTCTTCTGAGATCTCGTTAAAAGCCTCGTCGTCGAAATCGTACTTGGCGACGGTGACGTTGGCCATAGTCTCTATGTCTGTCTCGCCCATGAATGGTGATAGGCCAGACAATCTGGAAAATTATCAGTGTAAAAGTATTAGATTGTTTAAGGTTGGGTTAAGTTGGGTTAGTAAGTTTTGGCATTAGTAATTACATTTAGAGTTGATGGAAATTTTATTGATGACTTTGTTTTTAATCGCACTATAAAATGCTAGCTATTCCCTGATTTTACGAAAGGTCTCTTACGAAAAGACCCTCAAGGTTTTTAGGTTCTACCTTCTTTGATGATTACTAAAGTAGAAAAATAATCGACAAAACTAAAAAAATGAATGCTCGGCACATATCCATGTTCAGAATGAGAAAGTCTTGAAGGAGAGTCCAGTTTCCAACGGGATGGTAGACATTATATAACTGAGAAATCCATAGATTTTTGCTTGTAGATTTTCTGTACTTTACTGGCCCAAAGAAGCCTCTTCTTCACGTAGAATTTTTCACTGTTTTCCACCGTTAAATCAATACACATAAATAATTTGTATAAATACTTACAGAACATAACATATAACGCCGACAGACCACATGTCAGTTCCGTAGCCGATCTGATCGAAATTGACGACTTCAGGCGCGACGAACTCAGGGGTCCCGAAGAGTACCTGCAGCTTCTTCTCTGGGTCGTAGAAACGAGCGAGGCCGAAGTCGATGATCTTTATCCGGTTTCCAGTTTTTGTGAGGCAGAGGATGTTCTCTGGCTGCAAATAGATATTTTTTAAAGTAGTAGAATCCTTCGGGTTTCAATTCGGGAAGCACACTTCACCGAAACCCCTTTTACTGGCCTTACAAAAATTGTACTGGGCGATGCTATGTTTTGTGTTGACATTTTTACAAGGCTCAAGGGTAACAACGGATCTATGACTGACTTCAGGAAGTATTCCAATACTATCTGGATTGAATATTCATAAGTCTACGCGTTCACGACAGTTACCACTTACAATCATATGGTCTGCACGTTCTTATGCCACTTCTTAATTTGAAAAAATGTTTTAGAATTTTGAATAGGTTCTAGAAATGGAAATACAAGGAAGTATTACTGTAGATCCATGTCGTAGAAAAGTTCTAGAGCAGCGTATATAGTCGTTGCTCAAGAGGCTCTAAGAGTTCTATGAAATGGAAAACATTTCTTAAATAAAGACCATTTGTTTCGATAAAATAATTTTATTCACTTCGTGTTGGTATTAATAAGAACTAGTTTATTTCGGAAACTGACGTAAATCTTTCTCATAATTTTTTGTCAACAAATTAGTGTATTTTCGTTGACACTGGTCGAAAAGAATGAATCTAACCGAATAAACAATGCTGGCTACCAATACAAGTAGACAATCATAAAACTCCCGCGCTTTTCCGCCATCCTGATTTACGACTTGGATTGGCACCAAGATGGCGCGGGCTCAAGCCGTCGTATCGTATTTTTGATTATAATAAAATTATTTCTGTGATGGACTATCAGGCCCGCTTATTCATAAGGGTGAGATGTTGGAGAAATTAATTTTAGAATAAGGTTTCTTGAACTCACTTTATAAATATCATCAATATTAGTATAATATTCTTTAAATATTATATAACTAAAATAAGTATAGCATATATTGGCTTATTAAAGGGTAGTCGTTATATATTTGTGCGTGTCAATTTGAAGATGGCGACGAGTAACATGTTCTATATGCCTAAGAATAACTGTTTAATATGATGAATTTAGACGTGTTTTCAGGTTTTGTCTTAGTAAAGAAATGAAATTATTAATCAATAAGTGGTAAATATTACATATTATTTTGTAACTGCCGCCTATTACATAGACGTTTGTTTGACTTCAAATAAGTTTACCCTATATGAAGTTGTTGCAACTTAAATCTAAAAGGCGTGAGGACTAAATAGGCAAGCATATTGATTTCTCATCTCAGCTAAAGATAAAGAGGACCATCCTACCTTCATGTCGAGATGCAGTATGTTCTGCCGGTGCACAAACTCGATACCCTCGCAAATCTGTCGCATGAATACAGTGCAAGCGCGTTCCGTAAGCACGAAGTCTTCATCGATCACGCGTTCGAACAGCTCTCCGCCCGTGATGCTGGAAAGAAAAAAAGGGATTCATTATATGATTAATACCAAATCCCGCGTTACTCCTAACTTAGCAGGATTATACAGTGAAAAGTATACAGGAACCGTAAGAAAGGAATACTCATAATATATAGCATGGTCTCGGAAACAGTTATTAGTCTATTAGCCTTTAAAGATCCATTCCCAGCAGACAAAAGCCCATTAGCTATAGACAAGTTTATGTCATGTCATGGTTTTGCCTGGACATAAGCCTCCCCTTTTGGACTTTTGTTATTATTCTCTGCGCTTGGCATGCGTGTTGGTGACCAGCGGGTGTTGAAGTCGTACAGGGAGGCACTACTAGCTCTTTTTGGATTTTTCCCCGAAAGGAATTGGTGCTATTCAAGACTAACACCAGACAACAAGTCATTTCAACGAGATACCTTGAAGTAAAGCATAAGATTTAACTTATTAGCCAGAAACTAGATCAGAATATAAAGTTCCGTGTTTATTACAGAATTACAGTAAATTTCATCATGACTTTGAGTATTGATTAAATTCTTTATTCTTAATCAGATATTGAACGCAAATGACAATGTACATTATATCTTAATTAAAAATCTGTATCAAGAGTTGACTCATGAATATGAAAGACACGTGACTGACTCGTCGCATTAATTATCATCATAATTAACACGTTTTAGATCATTAAGGTACGCCAGATTGTTCTTTTCAGAAAAATCACGTGTTTTCGAAGAAAAACGTGCGCTAATCTGAGAGCTTGCCAAAAAACCGCCAGCTAAAATAATGAGATAAAAGTTATATGTTCTTGTCTATGGCCGATGTTGGCGCCAAAATAAAACTATACTGAAGAGACAAGGTTGTTCCTTGCGGCTTCAAGGTCGATGTCAGCTGTACAAACATACAGAGTATATAAAAATATGTCGCAATAGTATATTGCTTTCATTGCAATATTTCGGCGACTTGTCCTGCACGATGACCTTAAGCTTGTTGCTATCTGACAATTCTCTTTGTTATGTATTTGAAATTAATCTTGGCTCTCGAACTTAGCAACTTCGTCTGAGCTTATAGTACCTATCTATTATAGCATATTAAAAGTGAAGGTAAAATGTGAAGGATTGTTTGTCAAAGTAGTACCCGGGCAAGCACTTTGCTCGAAGTCAGAATATGCATAATTGATTTGATTTCCAATTTTATGATAGTCGATATTTAAATTTAAATAACTTAATATTTGCTTTAAATACCAAGTATTTTCGCGAAGCTGACTTTTATTGAATAAAGGTATATGTATAATATGGTAGGATTTTATGTAGATCGGTTTAGGTGGTTGGGAAAAAAAATGCAGTTTCAGAATAATATTTCATTCGCGTGTACAACTTACAAACTACAAAATTTTTAACTTTAACACATTTATCTGGATTCCCAAGAGGGAAGGTTCTCAATACGTAACGTATTTTTATATTTTAAAAAATCTTTGTAAATTCAATGGCTTACTAACATTAAAGTACATTTTTCTTCACCCTTGAAATTAATGCAATCTAAGCTAAGAATTTCTGATAAGGTATATGTTTCAATCAATGTTTTAATATAGTTCAACATTATCGTTCAAGTGTTAGATACTAGTTCATTGTGTTATTTGTTATTTTGTCGACTTAGTGCGTAATGTGCTTGAGTAGTTTATCTGTTTATCAAATAACTCTTTTAATATGATGTATTATGTTTATAGGTTACCGTAACATTAATTTTTGATAATAATAATCTTATTTGTAAGCTTTTGTTTGTATTTATGATGATTTGGTTTAGGCCGAAAGAAGAGAAGCCGAGGACGTGAAATAAATAAATTATTAAGAATAAAACTGCAACTTTGTGTATATACGTAGGTAATATCGTCGTAAACAATATTAACCTCGTAAACATAAAAGATAAAAAAATAGATCATTTTTAAAATTACCGAATAACTGAATGCTTCTTTGTACTTAAAATGTATTTTTTTACATTGGTTTTGTATCTGTGTCACATAATTTTTGGAGCTATACATCACAAAAATAGCGGAAATACAAGTTTTGAAGTTTATAAACATTAACATGAATTACTTTTCCACAGTTTTTGTCATGTATGTAATATTTAGACT
The DNA here is from genome assembly GCA_018249875.1 of Cecropterus toxeus. NCBI lineage: Eukaryota > Metazoa > Arthropoda > Insecta > Lepidoptera > Hesperiidae > Cecropterus > Cecropterus toxeus. The sequence goes on from DWNE01006644.1 coordinate 11,817, forward strand.
GCAAAAAAGTAAATAAACAATATTTTCAATAATTTTCATTTCAATAAGGTTCATCTCATTCAGCCGTTGTCTTTGCTAAAAGAAAACATATAATTAGTAAATATGGAATATTGCTGTGATCGAAAAAAATCACCTACTTGCAATAAACCAAATAAAATTGTAGAAACTGTGCAAAATTTAAAACTACATACTGCGCATTTAACATTTTGCCAACAATTTACAACTGCTAACAGTTAGGGTTTCCATTAGTAAAGAAATAAAATCAGGACAAATAATGCTACAACGATCTTAGATTTTACTTTACTTGTAAGAAATAGTACGAACTAGAATTATTCGAGACTTTAATTTACTTGTCAAATATGTACGTAATATTCGTATTGATCGGTATTAATCAGCATAAGGTCGGCCTGTTGAATTATTCTTTTGAACTTTTTCATTCATAGAGAGAGTAAGACTTTTGATCAACAGGGACATTTATTTTAAAAGTCGTAGCTATACTATGTTCCTTAGCAGAAAGAAATACGTTGGTTGCAACTAAATTTTCAATGGCATGTATTAACGTTGTGGAAACTACCTGAAGATGCATTTGATACGAGTAAAAGTCCTGAAAAAACGCAAACCCATGGCCACGCTACATGCTGGCTCATTGCTCATATTTATTCAGCGGCGATCGTTAAATATCAAACCAAAAGGCTGTACAATTTCTTACAATTACAGATATGATTTACCGTTGATACATTTGTTTAATATAATTTGATCAAGTGCGTTTCCAATTCGGCTCAACAAATAAAATATGTACATTCGTGATATCGAATTGTGTCACATTGTAGTTGCGCCTAAGGGGCAATGTTGTATAATATAAATATCAATTTTTATCTATAAACATATATTTCTTTTTACGCAAGATGAAAGGTGTAAATTACTATTTTTTTATTTCCTTAAAAACTAGCGTTTTCTTCATCTTTCTTTTTCTCAAACAAATAGTGTTAAGGAAATGAAAAAAAAAAACATTTACATCTAGATACAACTAAATTTTTAAAATTTTGGATTTTATTCCAAAACTATTCACTTCTATTCTAGTTTTT
>DWNE01006645.1:0-12900 GCA_018249875.1 Cecropterus toxeus
TTTTTTGTTTTTACAAAAAAAAAAAAAAAAAAACACCCCCCCCCCCCCCCCCCACCGGCCAACAATATATATACCTATATCTTCAAAAAAATGAATGAAAGTGTTTGAATGCAATTCATACATAGCGGAAGTGATACTTCTGACATGTAGCCTATTAGAGATTGAGATGGATATAGAGTAAATGTAAAGTTGTTATTTTTTACCATGCTTAAAAATAATTTTAAGTTTTTAAGCAAAATATTTTATTATACTACATATAATACATATCTATAAGTGTAATATATTCCATCTTTCTTTCATTCTCTCGCTCTTCTAATGATATGTCATATGTCAAGAAACCATCAAAAAACTTACTTTTACAATGTCACATATAAAATGAAATAAAACAGTTGTACCAGATAAATCACTGATAAAAACTGGTACTAAAATTATCTTAACTCTTGCTCTATGGGTATATACAAGTTTGGTAACATTTTTTTTATACATGATTATTTATCAATGAGAATATTGAACTTAACTTTAAAGGTGATATAATACTAAGGTGCTCCTCAAGGAAAAATTAAGACCTTTATAAAATATATATTGCACCCTCGGTGGGACCGGGCACAATTGCATGTTTTACAATTTTTCACTACAATGATTTTACATTTTTACTGAACATTATTGGACAAAAAAAATGGACAAATTGGACTAAGGCACTATCAACCTCTACCGAAATGTCTTGCCGAAGGTGTGATATATATTTTTTATCAGACTGAAGTAGCAAACGAGTATGCAGTTCACCTGCTGTTAAGTGGCCACTGACACCCATATACATCTGTAAGCAACTTTATACAAAACAGGCGTTCTATCTGAAGTTGACCACAGATGCATTACTACTTCCAAGGACTAGGGTGTTCGTCTCAAATACTAGTGAGCCCACAACCACACCCTCCAACCAAAACGCAAGAACCGCTTCACGCTAGAAATAGGTGCAACAGGGGTACCTACCGGCTCAAACTGGTTCTATTATGTGCTAAGATAATAGAACAGTAGAAGATTATTAGGCTTGTGTAATGCTCAGTAGGAACCCAAATAGGTGGTGAAATAGTACTTATGTACTTAGTACCTGGCAAAATGGTTGCAAATAAAAACCAAAAACGAAGTTAATGGGCGGTCATATTTTTAAGTGCCTAAAGTGAGTGCCTAAATCGTTTTGTTTCCATGACTAAACATTTATATCTATACCTACTTAAAATTTTGTAATTAATGCTGTAAATAAATCATTATAATTTGTAACAACTTTCATCATTAATTGGAAATGAATAAAAGACATGGTGTCAACTTACTAATGTTTGCAAACAAAAAATATTATTTTTAAAGAAAGTTATGAAATTTTGAGTTTGTATCACGCAAGTTTCACACAAATGTAAAATTAAATTCATGTCATAATACGGGAAAGATTTACTTACTATTTCAAACTTTAATTCAATTAGATGTGTTGCAACGCGAAAATCTCACTACGCAAGTAATCAAAACCAGACCAACATTCGACAAGTTCCAACTCGTTCTAGTAATGTTTCGGTGAAGTCAAGATACAAAACAGCTCCTCATGATAAGATAACTTGTCATTGACAAATAATACCATATGAAAAACTAAATTTTCCTACGCCTGGATGTAAAATAAAAACCAATATGACATTTTTTTGGTTAATTAAATAAAAAAAAACTAAATATTACGTATGCATGTTTTTATATTGCTCAAAGTGCCTTAAACATATATGAATACTACATTTTAATTACCTTAATGTATTAATGTAATAATATTTTTTTGTATACCTTTTACCTTGATTATTGAAAACTACAAGAACTGGTAACTGTATATGTTTGACGTTTTACACTCCGTTTTATGTTTTTATTTAAGGATAGAGATATTATTAAAATATTTTCTTAATTATTTAATATTATGTTACTATTTGACGGGTACTGAATAGGTTATTCATATTATGTATATATAATTATTGAGTATCTAATTTTAGGCTAATATTTCTCCTAGATCCAATTTAGTTTTGATAACATTTAGCGTATAAAGAAACCATGCATTGAAATACCTATATTTGGTTATTCCCCTAGCAGAAGCAACAAGCCAATGAAATTAAAAAAAATATTCAAGCTAAACCAATAACATCGCTTGATACGTAAGTATGAAAGATGTTATTGGCTCATGCTCTGTGACTCAAGAGCCAATAACTGTTTAACACGAAGAGATACGTTTACGTGGCACGTAGTAGGTGCTTTACAATTTATTTGATGCAATACCTTGCAATTACGAAGAATGAAACTTTTATTAGCCCAATACCACATAAGTAGCAAAAGCAATGTAATGTAAGTAAATTTTTATGACAAGTGTGGACAAGATCAGCCTTTCTTCTTTCTTAATGTTCTTATCTTTTTCTTAATATATATGAATCAAGTGTCAAATTGTTTGTCTCAATTAATCTCCTAAACTACTGAACCAATTTTTATCAAATTTTCACACCGTGTACAGTTTGATCCAACTTAAAAGATAGCTTATATCTTAATTTATAGTCGTAATTTGACGCACTCATTTTTTATTATCTGCAAGCCGCGATTATCTGTTAGCTCCATTCGATTCTAACAGATGGCGTTGGTTACTCGTACTGGATTGAATTACTACGCTTAGCTAGGAATGTGAAAAAATAATCGATTATTTAAAAAAAAAAACGATTTTTTTAAGAATAAACGATTTCTTGACCGTAGATAATCGATTTTAAATTAATCGATTTTTTATTTACACTTCGATTTCTTTCCGTAGCTTTGAATTACTAAAAAGATTAATTATTTCGAAGTTTTAGGGTATATTTTTGTATTGGTGATCAAGATATAGATATTGTCTTTTTTTTGGTCGTCAAGTCGTCGTCAAAATTGAAAACAACAAAAAATCGATTTTAAAAAAATCGATTATTTTTTGCAAAAACATTGATTTTAGGAAAATCGATTGTTTGATTAACATAAAAAATCGATTATTATAAAATCGATTTTTGCCCAGCCAAGACCATCCCTAAGCTTAGCGTAGACAGGATGTAATCTTATACCGCTGGCTTATACAGATGGCACTGTGCTAAAAGTACAAACGGTTCGTATATAAGCTGCAATTAAATAGTAAATTGAATTGAAACACAATACCATGAAATTTAATTATTCTTGCTCTATATTTTTTTGTTAAACTGAAGTAGGTATAAACTATACTTATATTATAGTGAACATAATACAGTAAAATTATTCCTGCTTTTTAATGATTGGTGTTTCAGTGTTCAAAACACTTTACCTAAAATAAATACATGTAATGTATTATCATATCATATCATAATTATATTATTATATTATACTTTGCGGCAAATTACACTGTATGGTATATGTATTTTGATGGTGATGACGTATTGAGGCTCCAGGATCTAAATGAACCTAATTATCTATTTATCTATTATCCGGCTGCTTCTCATGTTATTGATTTAAGAAACGTACCCAAACTACGTAGGTCACGTGGTTTGGGTACGTTTTTGATTTTGACCTATTTTTATGCTATTGAGAAAATTAAGTCCTAATATGTGGCACAAGACTTTTGGTTTATGAACTAGGCGACAACTTATTTGTAGCAATAATTATAACTGTTCCCACGCTGTCAGCAGCGGCACAACTTGCTCATATTTCGCGGATACCCATGATTCCAACGGATTTGTTCATATCATTTAAAAGCCTGCAGTATCCAGTCAAGATTTCCTTAGCCTACGTAGGAATTGATTTAAAAAGAGAAATTCAATCAATGACAGGAAACAGAGCTAACGGTATGTCCTTTGCGCTTAAAAAAAATACCACAAGTATTAAAGTACTTTAAAAAATGCCAAATTTTAGTGTGGAAGTGATAGCAGAAAAAACAATTTCAAAAAGGATAACATCACGTGTCATCTGTAAGTAAAATATTTTAAAATACTAACAATACAACGGCTCATAGCTTAAATTATATTGGCCGAATGGTCGTAGTTCCGAGCTGGCACTAGTCAAATATCTAGATTTACGTGTTATTAGAGATGTGCCACAAAATATCGACAATATTATGTTTGTACACTTTATTAATGTGACTTATCACAATGTAGTTATATTATTAAATATGTATTTTTCAGTTAAACTATATTTATAAGTTGAGATGGTTTAAAAAAAACTTTCAAGTAGTTTTACGAGTTACATTATGTTTTGTTAAAAAGTTATTTACAGTCTTTTTTAAATCATGCAAATTTGTATACATGGTGGCTGGTTTACAAAATTCGGTTACCTATTTAAAAACTTTGGTAAAACTTAGATGAGAAAAATTGGTTTCAAACTTCAATATGCTCCAAACAATTTATCCCGGCTTTATGGAAATGAACGAAGGAAACGAAGGATAAAAATTCACGAAATGGATCAATTGACTAAATCCTCGTGTACGTGTGTAGTAAATGAACAACATGAGTAAGATAGAAAAGCAACTCAATTTCATCAAAAGTATCTCAAGTTAACTCGTTTGGAGTGTTACTCGATTTATTTGAGTAACTTTTAGTCGACTTTTTCATAATTATTTATTTAATTGGCCTTTTTATTCTGTGGTAGAACCAAAGAGCCATTAGAAATTTTGGTGGGAACGCGGGAAGAGCCGTTTCTTTGTATTATGTTATTCCTCTAAACTTGTGTATAGTCGTATTTTATGTGTAAAAATGGTGAGATTTTTATCATAAAGTATTCGATAAAATACACGCGTGTGGGGGAGTGATATGATGCAGCGAGAGGTGACTTTTCGTGTTGCTTCCAACACTCCACGAAAAAGTTCTAGTAAAGTCCCTACCACTTTGCTGAACCCATCTGATCTCGTCATCTTCTATATGGAAACATCTCATCATCTTCATCTTCCATATGGTTATAACATTATGGTTATAAATAATATAAATGAAGATTGGTTGTAAAGGACTTAGATCCATGGCCGTAAAATAATTTTAAGAAAAAAAAAACAGCCATCAATGTGCAATGAATTTTTATTTGTCATTTCTGTGACAATGAAATTGACTAGTTTTTAATCAAAGAGTAAAATAATATACGGGAATGTATTTAATTCAGTAGATCGATTTGTGGAAGTTTGTGCAATGGTATTGATAAGTTTTAACATTAATAATTTTTCCCTTTTATGTACAATATTGTTGACGCTTTTATGTTTTCACCGAGTATCTTCTGGAGGTAAATAGATTGAATTAGTACATTAGTTTTTTAGGTTATGTTTATTTTATTTTTTATTTTTATACGTCGAACGGTGTCTTTCGCGTTTAAAAACACTGTTCATGTACTTTCCTCAGTTTTAATCTTCCTAATTTCTCTACAGTATTAATAACAATATATATTTTAAGTACATTAATTGACTTCTAGTGCATAGAACCGCGCGTAACCTTACCAATTGTTATATATATTACCTCAAAAGATATTATGTAAAATGCTATTACGGCTTTGTCTTAACGTCTTTAAGCCTAACTTTATTAATCTATAACTTATATACTATATATTTTCTAAAGAACATTTTAAATAATCTCTTGCAGCTAACCAATGGCACTTCTACGACGGCACTTCGCCGGCAGATATCATTGCTGGTGATGTCTTTTTTGAGATAATCGATCCACCAGAGTTGAGATACTCATATAGAGTAAGACCAGCAAAAGATTTTGGCGCTCCGTTTGTAAGAATACATACTTTTTTAACATTAAACGAGCATGCTGTCCACCTGGTGATCAAGAGGTTACCTGCCCATGGACATCTCCAAGCAACTTCATATAGAACAGGGATTCTATCTAAAGTTAATCTGAAGTGCGCTGCTACTTCCAAGGACTGAGATGGTTTTCCATATTTAAGTGAGCTAGCAACTACACCATTCGATCGAAACCCAAGAATTGCTTCACGCTAGAAACAGTTGTAGTGGTGGTACCTCCTTGGTTGAACTGTGTTGGTTCTACCACCTGCTGGTAAGTGGCCTCTGCCGCCCATGGACCTCTGTAAGCAACTTCTCACAGGGGTATTATATGAAGAATCACCAGATGTGTTGCTGCTCTCGAGCACTAAGATCTCGAACTCTGGTTGCCTCATTTGAAAGTGAGCCGGCAACCTCAACCTTTCACTAAGATTCAGAAACAGCTTTATGCTAGAAATAGGTTGACAAGATAGACGCTAGAAATTCAGAAATTGTTTTATGCTAAAAATTGACTTCAGATACAGCCCTTATTTCTGTATGAAATTGCTCACAGAGGCCCATATGCACCATTGACCACTTATCACCAGATGTAATGTATGTTTGTTTGCTACTTCTTTATTATAAAAAAAATTGCTACATTGTTGAAACATGTGGCAACTCAATGGTAACGTGCAAGGGATGCACTAATATTTCATTCATACTAATGTTAACTACTCCTTACTTTATTAACAAAAGACCTTGTAATAGGACACCAAGTTGTTTATACATTAAAGATAAATTTACGACTTTGTTCTTGTACAGTGTTCATTAGCAACATTATCAGCACAAAAACAACTATTTGTTTTAACGAAACAACATTCTAAGATGCTCAACTAAGGTCGTATTGTAAAAAAATATACTTGGATAATTGGAAAGCTATAATTAAACCAACAACAAACATTATTAAATTAAAGAGATGCTTTCTACAGTCAAGAGACGCTTAGATCGATATGGTAACCGCTCGGCCACGCGGGTCGTCAATAACTAATCAATCAATAAATCAAGTATAACCAATTTATAGCTCCCACATTAACTTGTATTATAATTAATATTTTCATTTCAGAATCAAAGTTATCTGTTTGAGAAAGCACACTTGGTTCCAACGAATCCATCCCATAGCTGCTCAGATATCAAAAATTATGAAGATATAGTGGGACATATAGCTTTATCTGAGAGAGGGTAAGTTTTATTTTAAAAAGATTTGCATATTATTAGAATTTTTTGTATTTACGCTCTTGAGGCACCATTGCTAAACATATTTCAGGCATATAATACCAATGTTTACCAATTTACCAGGTGATAGAACCAGTGTAGTTCGACCGGGGAGGTACCTCCACCAAACCTATTTCTAGTGTAAGGTAGGTCTTGAGTTTCGGTAGAAGGCTGTGGTTGACTTCAGATAGAACTCCTGTTATATGTGAAGTTGCTTACACATGTCCATGGGTGGCAGTAACCACTTACCATCATATCGACTGAATGCTTGTTTGTTATTGCAGTATGATAAAAAGAAAATGGTAGGTGCTTCTGCAGTCTGGTTTCAAGTGTGTGGTAAGGCAGAACTTAGCCTTTAGAAGACATATCTGTTTTCAGGTGTTTTTTATGCTATTTATAAGCATTCTATGTACGAGCAACAGCGACCAGTTATTATCTGGTTGATACAGTTGCCTGGATATGCTGGAATGCTACTTCCATAAAAGTGAAAAAAAAATCTTCCATAAAAAAAATCTTTTAATTTGATCAATTTAAAATTCGAATAATTCATTTAATTTAAACAATTTAAATTATATTTTAACTTTTAAGTTTGCCCTGTGGTGCTATGATGGTTTGGTGGTTAAAAGTTGTTGAAACAGTATATACAACTTAAAGAATATTTTGCTGCATAGTAAACAAATGTCAATGAAAAATTATATGTATATAACAAGTTACGTCTTTTACACTGAATTTTGCAATAAAGCATTTTTGTATGTGATTACAGAGAATGTTCCTTCGTCTACAAAACGGCGAAAGCCCAAGAGGCTGGGGCGAGAGCGATCATTATAACAGAGTCTATAGAAAAATGGGAAGAGTCAGTTGATCATCTCATAGAAATGGTTGATGATAAGTAAGTGTTGTCAACAATTTTGTACAATCTGTGTTCCCTTTATGTGTGTCTCTACAAATTAAAAATTGTTTCATTTCGTATATAATGAATGTATGAGCTCAATATGTGTTAATTATATTCACTGTACCATAACATACAAAATATTTTAACTATTAAGTATTCTATGTATGTTACATGTTGCACACTTTAAAGTGAAGTTAATGTGTAAAAATTGCAATGAATTTGGATATTGCTTATAGATTTACATGGGACACTTTATCAGTTGTACATTTTGCTATTTTTATTTCATAAATTGTGAAAACCATATTTGATACTCATTGTACATGTTGAATGTATTTGTATGTGGTCGCAAATACTACCACTCAATGGGGGGTGAAAGGAGAAAGGGTAATGTATTTTTGCATCGTAAAAGAGGGAATGCCACCATCAAGTTTTTGCTCCCCATCCGACAAAAAGAATGTAGTTCTGTCTGCTTGAGCAATAGTTGTGTAGGGAACAACCATGTTGTTCAAGCGACAGTAACCAGTGGTCAGTAAGCTTTAGGTATTTATTTCAGAAATCAGGCAAATGTAATCAGCCTGTGACTATGAGAAGTGTTTCTGCAGATGGTTGTTCACATACACAAATTTTGTCATTATATAATGTAAGCCAAGATCGCGACTTTTTTCTTTGTGCGTTTTTTGGAATTTGTATATCATTCTGGATGAAATTATAACAAGTTATATGTATTCAGCAGTGAACTTCTAAGTGCTTCGGAATTGATATTTTATATAGTGATCGGGAACATGTATAGGCCCAGGTAATAAACCTGATTGTTGTATGGCTTCATTTATTTATTTTTGCGCCACCTGTTGTACATTGTCGGAAGTATTAAGTATAAACAAAACTAAGCGGGCTGCGGTGTTAATTCGACTTAGTGCGGGGTACTGTTCATAGATGGCGTTATTTTCATTGTGCTACATATTTAATTCCTGTCGCAATCTTGTCTTTTATGCATACTTGCACGAATACGATGTTCCACATTTGCCAGGCGACCCGTGGCACCTCATTACTATACATCAATCAGTTAGGTTTGCGATGAAATTTGCATATTAAGAGCTCAACGCCCTTTGTCAGTGTAGTTGCAGGTGATTTGCTGATTGACCATTGCTCATCCTGTGTTTTTTTCTTGTTTCAGAATGGATCTTAATGTTAACATACCGGCAGGTTTTCTACTCGGACGAAACGGTGTGACGATTCTACGTACTCTGAAGCAACTACACATACCATACGCGATAGTTAACTTACCCGTTAACATGACATATACACCTATAAGTAAAATGAATCAACCACCATGGATTACATGGTAGAGTGACTATTGTGTTGTGTAGGGTATTTTGAAACTAAATGTTCAATGGTAATCTGGGTTACATTTTTTTTTACAACATTGAAGTGCCACATGACCATGCAGTGTGATGGTAAGTCGCCACTGCCACTCGAGGACATTTGTGAGTAACTTCATATAGAACAGAAGTTCTATCTGAAGTCGATTGCAGATGCGTTGCTCCTGAGAATTGAGATGGTCGTCGCATATAAAAGTGAATCGCCATTCGCATCCTTTTCCCCAAAAGAATTGCTTCACTGATGAAATAATTATTGACTTCCCGGTCAGGTTAGCCAGTAAAGGTTCTACCACCTTTCGATGGAAGGATTAGGTTTAAAGATGGAAAAAAAAATGTTTGAATCTATTCCTATTGATATGATCAGTTCAACTTTTAATTTCATTTCAACGAAATGTTCTACGAAATTATGTAAGTAGTATGTACGAAAATCGCTTGTAACTAATGTGTAACATGACTATTAATATAAAAGGAGCAGTTGATAAAATAATGATGCCCGTAAAATATTTACTGCAGCCTTAATAAAATTTACACAGACTTGAATTCCTAGATGCAGTCCAAACGCAAAAGGCCGATAGATTCATATACTCGTATATGCATTGCTACTTAATCTTCATTTGTTAATCATTGGTCTGGTCTATACAAATCCTATTTACATTTATGTACGACATTTGAATGGGGTTCCATTTATTTATGTATCAAACTAAATCCAAATCCAAGGTAATGTTTATCTTTTTATATTTTGTATGTTTAAGTATAAACAGGTTATTTTGTGAGGGCACGGTTCCCAGGTCCCCTGGTTCCCCTAAAGGAAATCTCGAAAATATAAAAATATAAACAACGTCTTTATTTTTATCTATTTATTTCTAAAAACACCATTGCTAGGAGTGAAAAAGGGGTATAAAATATTATGGACTTAAAATTTCGCAAATTATATTAATTGTATATATTGGTATCCCCTCAAAAAAAACGAGAAATTAAGGCCTATTGTATAGCTTTTACCGACTTGCATGGCAGAGCGGTCCCCAAACCAATATGACACGCGGAGGGTCCTGGGTTCAATCCTAAGCAAGAGGGATATCTGAATGATGAATTAAGATTATTTTTGCTTTGGGTGTTAATTTATAAGTCTTTGTGGGTTCATGGCACTCAGAAGCAGGTTTTGTAAACGTTTTTCATATCGTAACGTGAAATCTCCTCAAGACATTTTCATTATGCAAGACATGATCTGATACTGTGTTTAATTTGAATCCTTAAAATGACGAATAGTGCTGTAGATGTTGCGTTTTAATTCATATTTTCAAATGATGTTCAAAAGTTACATGTATAAATATGTGTTATATGTTACGAAGTCACAAATTTGAAAAGATAAGTGAGTACTGGTCACATAATGGTAATTTAGTTACACGTATTCTTTGTATATAGTGAAATGAAAGGCATGAAAAGACATTTTTTCGTTTACTTATAAGGAATAAATATTTATCCGAAAAATGTATCCAAGCGTATCGTATCAAAAATATGCATGGATATTTTGTGTTATTTTTATTCTGATACTAGTTCAGCATTCTTGGTGTACCCCGAAAATGTACATATAATTATATGAAATGCATCTACGTGCGCAGATTTACATATATTTTTTCTAAAGTATTTTTTTTAACATTGTACTCTTTTTAGTTCATTTACGGAAGCACCACCGCTGTTTAAAAAAATCCGCCCATGATTATGTGTAAGTAACTTATTATAGAAAGAGTTCTATCTAAAGTCAATCGCTGATGATATTCCCGAGGATTAAGATAGTCGTCTCACATATAAGTGAACTGGCAACCACATCTTTCCACTGAAACGCAAAAGTTTCACGGTAGATATAGGTATGGTGGTAGCACCTTCCCAGTTTAACTACATTAGTATCATTATCTTCTTATTTGGCCAATATTGAAACTGCATCGCGCACGTATCTTTTAATCCCTTGTTAACTTCATTCTATATATTCAAATATATTTCCAAAGTCATAAGTAATAAGAAACTTAGATGTATTATTATAAACTATTATGTGATTATAATACATTTCAAGAGTAGAAATAAGTAGTACCAGTGTTAAGTGAGTGATAGTTATAAAATTATACTTTCAAATTTAAAGAGACAGGGCAATAATTCAATTTATTTATTACTGATATTCCGACATTTTTCGTACAACATAATATCAAACATATATGTGATTTATTTATCCTATTTAATTGTATTGTGTGTTGATAATATAAGAATATACTTTTGTTTATTTATTGTATAAAAATTAATGTAATCTAGTCATAAAAATTTTGGGATATAAAAATATCTACATTTTTGGGTATTTTCAATAAGCTGTCATTCAAAGAAAAGTGATTGTATAACAAAAAAGGGGTAATTGATTTTATGAAACTTAAAAACACTTATTTGCTTTTTACTAACGATAAAATAATGCGCGGCAAATTATCGTACAGGCATTATGATTACGTAAAATTAAAGGGCATTAAATTAACTAAAAGAGCTTTTCGAAAAGACCTTATTAAAAATTAATTGGAGTAAATTTAAAATTTAATTCAAGGAGTAATATTTTTTTTGGTAGTTTGCTTAGGATTTCTTTAGACTCAAATTCATGGTTATATCTAAAAACTGTATCTAGTTTTGGAGCTACAACTTTCCTTTTTCAATACGATCACTTTCCTTGGTGGTGAAAATCACCCAAAAATTTAGATTTTCTTACTTCCCTTAATCTTTGTGACTAGTGCATTTAGCAGCAGTAATGCAGACAGTGGTCAATGATCCTAAAATGTGTACTATGTAGAGCTGAATCACAGAACATTAATATAAGTCCATTTCAGGATTGTGAGCTGTGATATCCTTCATTAGTTTTAAGACCCTAAAAAGCTACGCCCACTGGCAAAGACATAGATAAAAGACCATAGATAATGTTGTTGTTTTATTTTTCAAATGTTATTAATTTTAAGAACATAAATATAACATCTTTTCCAAATATATATATTAAGGCTTGCGATAAGTTTGTAATAGGAATATTACTCGAATAAGTCCTCGAATAAAATTGCAATCCAACTTTGTCTTTTATTTTCAAATCTAGATCAATATTAACATTACAGTATTGTTTTGTTTTATTTTATTATCTATCGACCATCTACGCTTGGGCTATTGATTTCAATTGAAGAAGGGTTAAACTATTTTTGAAACTAGTAACATCATTAAAAACATTAAATTTTTACATAATGATATATTTAATTAAACGTTTTATATGAGTTTTTGTCAAAATAATTACGTAAAAGTATTATAGTATAGATATTTTCAGAATGTTTTATTCAATAGCTTTAATTTGATACCCATATTGTCGTGAGGGTAATAAAGTAGTCCCTTTTTCTTCCTTTTTCCCCTATTTGCAGGCGCTACTTTTTAAAATCATATAGCCTATGTAACTTTCCAAACTCAAACGATTGTAATGATAAGTCACACGTCACGATCCGAAGCCGTTTGGCTGTAGCGCGTGCCAAAGAAATGGACATACTATGCGATCAAACTAAGAATAGGAATGAAAATGACCTTCAAATTAAATTTCTAATCTGAAAGTAAGGTTTGCA
>DWNE01006646.1:0-12899 GCA_018249875.1 Cecropterus toxeus
TAATATTAAAATCAGACTTAATAAAAAAGCAGACTTTACTCAAAATAAACGGTTGTCGAATACTCCGCCCAGGGAAATAAAAATAAAATTATATCAAATGTATATTTTATTGATAATATTTTGTTAACGTAAGTCAAAAATTCAAATTTTGAAGTACAATGTTTCGTTGATATAAAAGGTTATAAAAATAATCTGGTTTGAATTTGTATTGCAAATATTTACGGTTGGAGTATTATAATTTATGTGCATGTTATATTAAGGATGAGTCTATGAAATTATCGTTTATTTAATTGTGTTTTGCTTTTATGATTATTGAAATATAATTGAAACAGCTTCGTTTGTATGGGGAGCTTTAGCACATAACTGGTTGCGTGATGGAATTAGACAGATCTGTTATTAAAACTATTTATATTAAGGTACCGTTATTTTATACATAGATTAAAACAGTTTTCAGCTAATAGCTACTTGTTATTAAGTGCCTTATAACTTACCCCCGACCATTATTCAATCGACGATTAAAATGTTTTATGGATACGCTCAACTAATTACCAGATATATATCTCATTTTTGCTATAACATAAGATAATTTTTAATGGTTTTTGAATGGGGAGGTCTGTATAATAAATAATATTTAAATATCCAAACTAAGACTTGAGCAACTTCAATAAGTTGTATCTAGGTATATGTATTCACGTTTAATACCTATAAAGCAATTTCACGTCTAACCTTACAACTATACATATATAGATATCTAATAAAGTTCAAGTCAGAGGGAAGTAAAAATATTTTTAAAGTAGAATTCGTTGCGTTAAAAGTTTGTAATATTTACCATCTATATTTTTCTTAAATCATTATTAACAAAATAATATGCAGTATACTAATTGTTGATCATATGATCATTATAACATATTCAATACCTAGTGTTAAGTTAACACGTCAAATAGCGTAAAGAAAGATGAATATTTTTGTATCTTAAATGTTTTAACAGTAAACTTTAATGCTAATTTTGTATGTATCAGAACACCTGCATAGGTAACTGCAATGTATTTATTTGTAGCTAAGTTATGTATAAATTATCGATGTAATGCCATGATTTCGGAGACAATATTCTTTTGTTTTATCGCTTTAAAGTCAAAAGTGCATTTGTGAGTGGTTGTAAACATGAGTCACAATGATTATGTGTGGTTTTATTTCTTTAAGACACCTTCCCCCTAAGTTCCGCATGGTAGGAATGAAAGGGACGTAATGCGAAATGAAATGAGATGTCTTTATTTTGCATAGGGACACTTACAAATTGTCACTTACATATTTTTTGCAAACTTATAATTTTAAGAAATAACTTTTTTTTCGCATTGTTGCAAAAATTCTTAAGGTTATTTAAGAAACGTTATATTTAGGTTTCTCCTCTTCTAATCAAATCAAATCAAATGTTTATTTGTTATAAAGTGTAGTACATACAGTAGGTACATCTTATACTTAAACATTGGTCTAGCCCAACATTGTTAGTTTTTATTAATTATTTAACTCAATTTGCCCAAATTTCGTATACGGTTCCTTTCGTTCGCACTGTGCGATATATAATACATTACATAATATTATTGTATTGTAGCGTGAAGTTTTATCAAACCTCAAAGACAGAAATACATACTTATCGTTTAACTTACGCTGTTTGTAATTATTAACAAATTGCTTTAACGATAGAAAAGTATCACTCTCTACCCATTACACGGCATACCTTAGAGCTTACTCTATTGCAGTGTTTTAGGAATATGTGTTAAATTATTGTAAAGTTTTGCAACTGTTCCCATAGATGTTGACAGCTAATTCTCGATAATCATAAAATGGTTGACACAATCGGTTATGTCATGTGATATAACTGATTAGTAATGGCGATAGAGCCTCTTGCACACATATACACCTATCTACATATCCATTACACACATGTAACATTTGTAAATGGAAATTATGTGTTACAAGTACCTACGGACTTATTACATAGACTGAGGGTTGTCGCTGCATAGATTTGGCAGATCAGCAATAGTTTTGATTTAAAAATTACAATACCAGTAGCAATTTAATTATATGCCATGTATGCCGCTCTATAAGATGTTACTACGTGACATGTTAGTAGGTAATTTTACTGTAATTTGATTGCAAATCTTTTCTAAAAACAAAAAAAAATAATTTACTCTAAACGACATAGTTAAAGCCCGTTACACAGACAGACTGTAATTAATGTTATTGCCTAGGAAACCAAAATTCAACGTTAAATTTAACTAAAAATCGCGGCCCACATTCGAACAATTAAGGTAAAAGCGGGCTGTTACAAAAACAGTTAATTAGAACAAACAAAAAATATATATCCGTAATAAAGTCGTGAGAGACTCCCACGGCAGCTCGCTTTATTCTTACATCGCGAGGAATAATGATGCCTCTATTGTAGCGTACAGCAGGAAGTCATTTATCTAACATCAAGAATATGAGTGTTTAGAGCAATTTCGATTCTGATTTCGCGTCTTAAAACGAGCAATTTTGGATGACGCGAATGACCACTGCCTCGCCACGAAATGTCAACCAACTCCGTGACTAAGCAAAATTGAATTGTATTCACGTCTAGATCGTTCTACGTCCTAAATTGTAGATATTGGAGATTGAAATCTACAATTTGCGAGTCAAATTACCTCGTTCACAATGTCAATGTTGAATTTATAAAAAAGGCGTGTTTTTATAATCAAATCCCTCTGTTAAATAAACGACAATGTAAAAAAAATAATTATAGCACGAGTGTCCAATAAAAAAGAATAATTTGCAACCTTTCTTAAGCTAGACAATGGTTGCATAGCTGGAGGCAATCAAGGTGTCGTTATAGAAATTACAATTCTTTTGATTCCAAGAAGAAAATTATATTGGCGCCTTGTAAAACCAAATCATAACAATTGAATTGTAAAATAAGGATTAAAATGTATCGATTCTATGTAATTTTAATAGAGTCGTTGCTCATTATAATTAGCATTACTAAAAGCAAGAGATTTCAATGAGTTAAAATATATTAATTTTGTATTAGCTGATGATATGGAGCGCTACCAAATTGTTGTTACAATATGTTTCTTATGCCACTAACAGATCAGAAGACGATCTCAACTGTGAATATCCAGCAAGAAACTCAGCGATTTCAGTAGTTATGTTTTAAATTAATCATCAGAACTTAATGGAATAAATATTTCAATGTTGATTTAATGAAATAAATATTTAATATTGTTTCCGTTAACTCAAACAATTTAATATTGATTATTAAATGATATCTACAACACTCAAAGGCTATAAAAGAAAGCCCGTTGAGATCCTTGCCTGTCTCCGAAATTGAGATAGCGTTATGCCTCTGGAATTGTGGTAGTTCTGATAATATCGGTAGGTACTACTGATATAAGCGATTCGGTAGGTACTTGCATTGCAAAAAACATAAATCACAATCGTGGGGCTCCATTTCTGGAAAAAAATGATTAGGCGAAAACTTGTCGATGTTAGTACTTAAAAGCAGACAATGTCCTTATCATCAAGACCGATGAGTTTGATCTTGGATTTTACTTGGGAGGTAGGCAGCAACAACATAACTATGAAATAGGTATTTGCAATTCACAGTGCACTAAAGCACATAGTAAAGAAAAGCAATCATGGCAAGGCACTCTTTGCTGAAGGATATACATACGAGTGTTGTTTGAATGATATAAATGAAACTTTTGTCTAGTCACTGTATAATTTGCGTCACACATGCCTTCTAAGATGCAATTATGATTACAACAATGATCTCTTATTCAAGTCTAGAGGAAATAATTTTAATCGCCTCGTAGGATGTTAATCTCGACGGTAAAATCACTTCCACTGGCGGATGGACAAAGTGATCTTTATTATTATAATTAATATAAAAACATCCTTATTTTCAATTGCGCGGAAATCGCTAAACGTAGGTGATTTATTAAATACATATGTTTTATATTTTTATAAGATATACCTAGAAGTAGTGCCGAAGGAAAACATACATATATTTAATTGTATATTGGGTAATAAATATAAAATGTCTCAAAGTATGGACGTGTCCCGACAGTTATTAGTTGAAATATTACATACTAGCTGTGTCACGCAGTTTCAACCGGGTTTATTAGAGAACAATCTAGTAAAAACAAACAAACATGTGCGTGATGTAATATAGCCTTAAACCTTCCACGTTAAATTTATATTCAACACAAAAATATTTTTTTCATTCCGAACCGGTAGTTCCTGAGATTAGCGCGTTCAACCAAACAAACTCTACTGCTTTATAATATTATTATAGTACAGATATGACAATTAGGCATGAGAGCCGGATTATAGAGTTCTGTGTATTTTCTTTAGTATGTACCTTTTTAATAATGCAGCAATGGAAGCAAATGAGCATGCTTTCCAGTCCACCTTACAGCCTGTAGTCACTGCCGCTCATCTGAACTCAACTCATTTATAACAGGGATTCATATTGAGCCTTACCATAGATGCGTTGCTACTCTTAAGGAAAATGATGGTAATCTCCAAATATGTAAGCAAGCTGTCATCCAATCCCTTATACCGAAACAAAGTACTCCCCGTTCTTCGGTAAAAATATCAGTAAATCAGGCATCACCAAGAGAAGTCAGAATTGCAAAAGCATGCACTCCATTTCCCTTCATCTTATCAGAATTTCTCACGAAACGCCTCCCCACTATCGATGACTACATTTTACTTTCTATCTTTATATTAAACAAAAAGTATTGTTATTACATCTAATGAACATTTTAGATTATTTGAACTTATTCCGGATGTACCTAATCTAAGTGTCTCCTACAGGACTAACCAGGTAAAAGTGAATGGGAAAAAACAGGTCTTGTTGTACCTACTGGAGCAGACCAAATTCATAATCGGCACCAAGTGAACGGTACAACATTCTACTTGCTAGAACACAAACACCAAATATTACAGTACCGATAGCTAAAACCCAGTTCTCCGTTCCCACGGCCAAAGATGACATGTTGGAAAACACGGGCACCGCTGAACTTTTCTCACACTCTGCATATCTCGGCCCCATATATCAAGCAGAGTACAAAAAGCATAGACAATGATTCAATTGTGTGCACATTGCTTTCTCACAGTCCTCGCTTAGATATAATCGGTCTATGCTTAATTAGTGCAGGTAAATGACCAACGCTGCTTCCGGGTATCTGTCGCCAAAACGATGTTTCTTTTTAAATAAGATATGTGATTTCCCTGGTGTTAAGGTGTGCTTAAATAGGACTTGAAGATGCACCTAAAGTGAATGATAAATACATTGCCACGCGCCTTTTTAACACCAAGTAGCAAATTAACATGCTGTCCACCTAATGATGAGTAGTCCATTACCCTTAGAGATCTGTAGTTTACACCGATAGGCATGGTCCTAAGGTCAGCGAAAGATGCTTTATTTTCCCAAAAGACCAAGTTGCAACTTTTCATGTAAGAGTCTTTATTACGACAGAGCTGTGGTTCGTAACAGTGGACCGATCAAAACGCAGCTCAGACCCCTAAAACTATGTTGGATAAGATTGGATGCAGCGTGCCATAGATATGAGTTTGTGCGGAAATTACTACTTGATACTTTTGCTACAATTTCTAGAACCAAAAATACGAATGATGATTGACTGCGCTATTGCCGCACTCAGGCTAGTAACTTTATGATCCTTCAATGTTGGAAAAATGTTGGGATTTTACATGTCCGGCAAAAGTTCCCTTAATTATTAACCAGGATGTAGCAGATCCTTCTTTTCTATAGTTAATTGATCTTTTTGCATTTTATGAATGAATGGTTATTACGTGCAAATGATCACGTCACTGTTTCTTTTTAACGTCACCGATTTGAAGTTAATGGCGACAGTCACGCTAGTGTAGGTACCTACTGATAATAGCTTTAAGATTGTAAATGCATTGTTGGTCGGTAATTAATACTGATATTAATTAAAGATGCAACGGTATCACTTTACATCAAGTAATTATAGAAATACATCTCTCAATACAGATAATCAATATAATTTATTTACATAAACGAACATCATAATATACAATACAGCTATTTTTTACAGTACATAGAGAACAACTTTTGAAGTTATTTTTTGATTAACATGTTCAGTGCCACCTGCATGATCTTGTAAATTTTACCGCGGTCCCGGCAACATGTTGAAATAGAATTAGAGTCCTTATTAAGTGAAGATAGGTATATGTTGTTCTGAGGACAATTGGAAAACCGGCAATATTGTTAAAGAACCGTAGCTCAGGCAACATTGCAAGAAAAAATACGAAGTTATGAATGAAATGGTGCGCAGTTTAATTCCTTATTTTTGTTCAAGTTTCAGAATCTTTGAGTTTTGTGGATCAGAACTGGTCAACTGTCGGTTATCAAACTTTATGAGAGGCCTTCAAGGTGCATTGGAGCAGCATATCCTTTTTTTTTAGAATTGCTTGGATGCTGTTGGCTCTATTGGCATTTAAAGCCTCACCGCGTTTTGGTAGCGAGTCTGAAGCTCAGCGAAGACAAAAATACTATAGGATGAAAGGGAGGTAAGACGATGATTTTAGTCCCTGTTGAACGGATTACTGGACCTTCTCCCTATGATGGAGGGACGGTTCCAGAGTCTGTGATTGCCGATGGAATAAGCTTCCGACTCGCACTACTATGGGAAGACACGTGTCTATAAGATATGGTAAGCCCGTACGGAAAGACATTTACATCTAATGAACCGACGATTAAACCTACGCCATTATGTCCATCAGAAAGCAACACAATTATACTTAAACACATTCATGACTTCTACCTCATCATTATAACGTCACATTGGAAACAGGCATTTTATTTGCAATTACACTTTTTCATTACAATGAAAGGATGAATGAACAGGATATGGAAAATCCGTTTAAACTATTATATTATGTTTTTGCAATGTCGCATGTCTTATTGCTATTACAATATAATTAGGTGTCTTCTCACTATGTCGTCAAGCGGCGTCATTTATTGCATAAAGCTGATTATACACTATAAATCTAGTAACAAGACGTAATGACGACACATGCATCGAGTTCCATTCATCTATTGGGGATTCCACTCCAATTACGTGTGTACCAATATAATTTGCGGATTTTGTTTAAATCTTTGATGTATTATTTGGTGAGTAATGAGTAGGATAGTTAATGTTAATATTAATAATGCATTGGAAACAAATCAAATGAACACTGGAAAAATATTTTTATGCCTATGTATAATAAAGCTGTTTAAGGTACTTTTAAACTAATGAATTTTTTAGTCGAAGAAGAATTTGGAAAAACAGCGTCACTGAATCGTAGTTGATATTTAAAATCGCACTCTGGTTTAAATCCTCAAACTCACAGTAGGATTCTCTCGGTATTGGCTCCCATGAACAAAAGAAAGTACCTACATATACAAATTTGACTGATTTTCGCAACTTAACATTTTGATCAAACGCAGAAAAGTAAAGTAGGTAGATATAGAAATTAAATATTACAAAAGTTCAATGGAAATGAAATTCATACTTATATTACATCAAGAACAGAACCATCAGAACCAGTGAAGCAAATCTCACACGTCTCGTTAAACCATCCATGAAAAAGAAACTCAATGTACGCATAAAAAGCGAACTGAAACACAAGTTAATTTTCCCATAAAGATAAGCTTCGTTCGACGTTAGAAAATAGTTAATGGCAGTCGGAGCATTTGCATTTAAATTTTCTAAATCATGTAGCGAATTGTTTGTTCACATGTCATAAATATAACATTTATAAACCAAATCTCGGCTGAAACAATGGCTGCTGGCTATAAAGTTGTGATAATTACGAGGTGAGGGCAGCGGCGCGGAACGGTATGTAGGGGAAGACGCTCGTTATTATCATGTGAAGACTTTTTGAAGACGTTCCCACACTCGGCATTGATTCCCCGATTAACTCTGATTCATAATCAGCTAATTACACTTGACCCACCAGTTTTTAATTTAATTAAAGCGCGCCTCAAATGGCGTAGCTGAAAAACATGAAACACTGTGGGAGTTTGCTTTAATGTTCGCTTTGATAGTGTTGCTAGGAAATTTGCTACATTGTCTGTAAGTAGCATATCGCCCGCGGCTCTGTCTGCGTCAACAGTTAGACTTGCCTAACAAAGTGTTAGTAACGTGACGTTCGTGAAAACCTATATTTGACTTGTGTCAGATGAGTGAGTAGTGTTAAGCTGTAGACAAGTATATTTCAATTGCGTCAGAAGTATTTATGTTGAATCATCCTCTTTTATGAAAATTTACGTAAAGGCATCTTTTACAATAAAAAATGTTATAGGTATAAATTGAGTAAATAGGTAATCTTGTGTTAAAAAGTGTAAGGATAATTGGGAAAGCCTTTTTGAATAAAAATCATTGTTATCTAAATTCAGTTTTATTAAAATATTCATGTTTTAGAATGACTGCTCCAGCATGAGCTTTAGTTGTACAAAGGTATACACACCGTAAAAATGAATATACAGCAGTCCCTTCTCAAATATGACATTTTCATGTAGAAATACCAAATGTAGAACGATAAAAATGCACGAGTAAGGTTTTCCAACCAATATATCTTATTCTTCATATAAATTGACGTCCGTTCTAATTTTAATACTAACCCCTTAATACTGTAGCTACCATATTCGTCGGCAATTCCGTAAAATCATTTTGTAATTCTGCTACAAAAATATTAATTTTTTGTACTTCTTATTACACTTCCCACATGGAATGTTCGAAAATCACACTTTATAAATATACATCAAATCGTATTCCCAAATTAAAAACCTTGTACAAAATTAGATTCGCGTAAAATAAATAGAATTTCAATTGTTTGTTTATCTAAAATTATATAATATAGTGTACTATGGACTAACTCTAGCTACTTATCTAAATTGTTCATTAAAATCTCGGCAAATATACATACGTACAGAGATAATGTAGGTACCGGGCTATACGACGTTACGACACTGTAATAGGCTTAGCAAGCACTGATTTCTTCGTTGTACCGTTTTTGGTTAAATTATGAAAAATACACATTGAATAGACAGTCAATTGCATTTTTTTGTTATATAATAATTCAATTTTATAATACAGAACTTTTAATAGAACGATAATAATCCAAAACAACACAAATACTCAAATTTAGGACGACCGAATAAAATCCTTGGTCAAACCGACCTGATGAAAAGTCAATTTCAATTGCACGCCGATTGTGGCAGAACATACTGGGATTATAATATACTATTACATCTATATCTTGTACCATGTTCTAGCAAAATAAAGAATTTTAATTTGAATTTCAGATTAGAACGACCTGATGAAAACCATTTTAATGTGAACTGTTGAAATAAATATGCGAATATGCATCCGACTCATTTGCCATCCCTATAAAGGTGTCAGGCCCACCTAATGTGAACTGGCACTCTGTCTGTTTCACGTCTGCGTGATATCTGTCAACGTGATAGTATCTTTTTTGGCAAATATAACGACACTTGCAGTTATTTACTATGTGACGAATTGATGAGACAAAAAATACATACAGAAGTCGGTTAAAACATCGTCCAATGGTAAAAAAGAGGACGATCGGGTTTAAAAGATACTTTCTTTTAAACCATGTCCAGACATTTTTATTAACGCGTGGTAATTAAAAAAAAGTTCTAATTGGATGCCTGATGTCGGTCTAATAAAATAGTGTAATTATTTGATTACAGTGACATTAATAGTGAACTAAGACAGTATTTTTAGAAATATTAAATCCAAATCAAATTACTTGCGTGAAGAATATCAGTGCTAGCCAATTCGAAGACGTATCATATAACGTTTCTAGGAAAAAATCTTATAAAAACCGATTCAAAATTAATATATACGATTACAATTTAGTAAACGGGAACGTAATCTCAAATGATTCTTAATAACACATAATTTTCGAGAATAATTTACAAATTAATTGTTTACTCACTACTTATGATACCAGGCTTACATAACTTAGTCTAACGTATTGCATTATGTTACTATTACACGATGACTCGTCATGGATTAACTCTATTTGGCCCCAAAGAAACAAATATTAGAGCAGAGAGAGATCTATTTGCGATAGAAATTAAGTTTGAATGGGTATACTAAATGCCGGCTTAGGAACAATATTCCCGAATGGTGAAATCATTATTTCATACATTAGGATATTCGTAAAATGTATACAGATATAGGCACCGATTAAAGATAGTTTACATAGGTTTCTTTACTTGTGTGAATGACAAAATAGTTGTGTAAGGCGCGAGTCACTTAGAAGCGACGACAGGCAAACAGTTCGCGAACGCGGAGCTAGTTTCATACAAAACACACGCGCTTAACTTCAATTCAGTATTTTTTGTATCAGATATTTATACAATGTGTCGTCGGTGAAAGTGTCCGTGCCCGCCGGCTCTTCTGCCTGACGCTTGCCTTAAGTTTTACATATAAATATGTTATTTCATCCTGTAATTTATGTGTATAAAGCTTAAACTTAAATAGTGTATTGGGATATCAGTTCTTTACTTACATTTTACAGTTCAAAAACTGTTATCATTGCATGTGCTACGATCTATTTAATAGCATTTTGGTGTCATAATCTCCTGAATAAACGTAATTATATCGAATATTATTATTTTAGGCACAAAACTCACAAGTTTTGAAAATAAATTTACGTTTCGCTTTGCGAATATGCAAGTTTTTATGAACATGGTGCAATTTTTACGATTTTCGTGCGCTTGTGGCACTGAACCGTTATATAAAATATAGCTTGCTTGTTATAACATAGTCCTTTTACTGTAATCGTATCAAAAGTAAGGTTTGTTGAAATAAATATACAATCACGTGTCGTAGGTTTTATAAATATAAAAACGAATGAAGGTTTTGAGCAAGTTCATAGACGTCTCATACTTTGTTCCCATTGAAATATGTCAGATATTTCCTTGTAAGTCTGAAAATTAATCATTAGAATCGTTTGACGGTATTTCCATTTTTAAAAGTAAAAAAAATGTAATAACGCGTCAACTTTTATAGCATAAAAAGGACTATGTTACGACAAACAGACGCGAGGCACAATCGAATCTATACAAATGTCCAAATCACTCACCGATAGTCCGCTTGGCGCCGCTCACACCACGGACTTCGCCCGCTTGCGGGTAACACTGTTTCCGTACATTACAGTTCATCTTTGGATTTTCTTGTCTACAATATATCTAGATACAAGACATCGGCAAAACCATGTTTTATACGTCTAGCTCGCTAGTTGAACGACGATTTTTAATTGACATGCACGTGACGCATGACTTCATCAAAGTATAAATGACTTGAAAATAAGGACATAACTAATTTTCGCACGAATGCGTTGCTAGTCTAGACGTATAAAACACGTTTGATCGTTACAGTCGGCTGTGCCTGCAGTCGCGAACCGGTCCCGCAGGTTAGAATGCAGTCGCGAACTAACATTATTCAACCTGCAACCTGCAGGCTTGGACGACCTCTGCCGGTCAGCATGCAGCTGCTAAATATTACTGCTGGTATGCCTGCAGCCACGAATCGTTACTGCAGGTCAGTCCGAAACCCTGAACACCCTTAAGCGAACCTGCAGCCATGCAGTACTGCAGCTTATCCTGCAGGCGCATACTGGCACTGGAGATCAGCCTGGAGCCGTGAACCAACACCGCAGGTCAGCCTGAAGCCGCGAACTATTACTGCAGGTCGGCCTGCAGCCGTTTGGCTTTGTAGGTCAGCCAGAAGCCGCGAATTATTACCGCAGGTCGACCTGCAGCCGTGTGGCGCTGCAGGTCAGCCTGCAGCCGCGTACTATTGCAGCGCGTCGGGCAAGCGGTGCGCGTCGTGCCAGGGCGCGGGCTCCGGCCGCATGACGTCGTCGACGGGCGCGCACGCCGGCCGCGGGCCCGGCTCCGGCGTGTACGTGAACGTCAGCCCCGTCGCGTATATGATGCCGTCGTTACGTACGAGCGATACAGGCACCTGAAGCGTAAAGATCGCTTGTTACGGACATCATTAATAATAATAACAGTCACTTAAATCAATTAATATATCACTATACATATACACAACTTTACAGAAAGCAGTCATTCTTAACACGTGCAGAATAGTTAGGAATTTTTACAGAATAATTAAATACTACCATAGTTATATAGTTATTCCTTTATTTGCCTTAAGCCGCAAATTGATGCTCACTTGGCATAGGTCCGTGAGCATCATCAATTACCGATTTATTTTTAATATAAGTCGAGATTAGTAAAAACCATAAAAATAAATAATAATAATAACATTTGTTATGTCTTGGATATTATTATTTATTTAAATAAATAAAATAAATATAACATTATCTTTATAATCTGCGAGAAATAATTGTTTAAAGTAACGAAACTATCCAAAATACACTAGGCACTTGAGAAAATTAAAAGAGTAGTCATAAAATTAAGAATTTTATTTACGGGAAGTACTAGCTTATCAACAAATTATTTTAATATTACAAGATAAAAAGGAGCCGATAACTGAACCATCATGTTACGTGAAAAGACTTGGCTGTAAATGTAACAATAATAAACAAAAAAATACAGAAGAATTGAGAACCTCCTCCTTTTTGTAAGTCGGTTAAAAAAATATACTGTCGTCTTTAATTGCTGAGTCTATTTTCAAATTACAATGTTTTTGAGTTATTTCATAGCACCTTATGCACTATATCAATGACGATATTTGTATGAAGATACTTGATTTTTTTTACTACATAGCATATTGCCAGATGGTAGAACCAATGTAGTTCGACCGGGGAAGTACCACCGCCACACC
>DWNE01006647.1:0-12899 GCA_018249875.1 Cecropterus toxeus
ACTGCTTCACGCTAGAAATAGGTGTGGCGGTGGTACTTCCCCGGTCGAACTTCATTGGTTCTACCACCTGGCAAATTGATATAATATTAATACAATTACGTTTTTTTCACATTTAAAAGTATTTCTTTTACTTCCCCTACATGCACTTGATAGGCTAAAAACGTACCAACACCATGATAAACTTTGGCAAAGCTGGCAACCGTACTCTCGTTCGTAATAAAATTAAATAAACAGAAATCTGTACCTATAATTGTACAAACAGTACTTCTAATCAAATCTACAATAACACGAACAGGTTCAAAGCAATGAATGACAATAAATTAACCAATTAATTTTCTCATAAACGTGAACAAATTGCAAGTGTAATGAAGGAGTAACGACGACCACGGGGCAGGTGGGGAAATGGGCAAAATTTAATTTACACAACGCGCCTACCTGTTCGTCAAGGCGTTCCCTTAACTAATTGCTTTCTTCCAATTTAAGCCCGATAATGGGTTAAGCGAGGTGCAAGTCACGAGCGGAGAGATCGACGGAGCGATAAGCGGGAAAAGTAAACAAAATCAAATAAATAATTAATTGAAAATATTAAATATGATTGATTATATTTATATACATTTGATGTGTGTATTAAGTGGTTTGAGTTAAACTTCTGTCATTATAATTCCAAAAAAAAAAAATTAGTCCTTATAATTATTTTTTATTTGGACCTATTTACCTGTTTCTTCTTTATAAACGAAATATTTTATGAAGATACCTATGCATGAACTCACGTTTAAAGTTAATTTTACGAATAAGTTTATTTGTTTACATCACATACATATACATCCACGTCTATATAAATTAATATTTTTTTACAAATAATCGACGACAAGGTGTTTTTATTTTTCGTCCTACAATTGTAAGAAAAAAAATCAAGTATATACATGTCGATTTTATTAATTTTCCTATTTTTTTTATTTTCTGAGGGGCCAAAAATGTTAACTGTACGTTACATTTACACAGCTCGCTGTCGCTTGTAACGCGATGCCGATCATTATTTCCGCGAGACATCGTTCCGGCGGTTTCCTTGTCGCCTCCGCAATTTTATACGGCGCTTTAATTAAACCCATTTCTTTGGGCGTCTCGCGCTATTTTTCTCCGCATAAAATTCCCCTCGCAAAGTAACCAAACCGAATTAAACAATTAAACACATCGAGAAACGACCGCAGCGGTATTGTTACAATTTGTCTCGAGTGCTCGCTTTGTTTTGCTCCGGTTCAAAGGTGTTTATTCTAAATGCTGGAAATTCGAAGTTTCGTCCGAAGTTTCGGACATTTCCTATTCCGAGTAACATACGCGGATCTGTGCTATTCTGTAAAATTGAAGTAATTCGAATGTCCATTTCTGTTGCTCACATATCAGAAATTTCTATAACTGCACGTCAGTTATAGAAACATTTTAATATAAAATTTATTTTGTTTTTTCTGCACTACATGCATCACAAGACCGCGATTGGATATTAGTATTACGACTCAAATCTTCGTGACTATATAATTTATTGATTTTGCTCGCACTTTACTTTGCTTCTGCTTAAAAACTCTAACAATTTCTTACATTTTAAGCCAACATTATTTTTGACTGCGGCTACGTTTACCAAAGTAACTAACTAGCTATGCATATATCTATCTTAAGAATTGATCTACCATCGGATAATTACTTCTGGTCGGATCCGAAACTTCGTTAACGTATAGGTACACTGAATAGACCCCCACCTTTGTACTATTCAAAGCTAATAGTCGATACGAGGCTGTTGGTTAGAATAATGGAAGGGCCATTTATCGGGACAAGCTAAAGTGAGCGTACCTGCAATAACAGTTGGAAGGCCGCAAATTGAAACGGTTGAACGCTGTTTACACTTCTATAAATGTAAGGTTTTTTTATATATTTTAATCGAACGATAAGGTAGACGAGCTACCTGGCGGAAAGTAATTGCCTTCGACTATGGGAATATGCAACACCAGAGGAGTCGCCAGTGCATCGCCGGCTTTGAAGGTCTTTTGTAACTTTATTGAAGAGACCCAAAGCCAAACTGCTCCGAGATTACCTTAGGAGAAGTTCACTCCATATTTTGCACGTCCGTAGCAAAAACGATTGTTAAAACCGAACAGTTGAGCACCACTTGGTTGAGACGGAATGTTAATGTATAATGAAATTATGAGTTTGATTTTTATTTAATTGATTATAGCCCGCTGGTCTTTCTAAAACTACTCCCTACTAAACCGTTTCAGTCGCAGCAAAGTTTTCTGAACGGTCGTTTTTATTCGCGTCGATAGTTCTTAGCCACAATTTGTCTATTCCTGTCAAATTTCATAGACTTCCATTCTCCTGCCATCACCAAAGGTAACTAACTAACTAGCATGCGACCCGCGGTGCCAAAAGTTGACGACCGCTGATATAAAGCAACACAGAAATACATTCAGTAGCGTTAACAACACTAATTTTAAAATCCATTACCATAACAAAAGGGTACAACAGCCCACAAATTAAATCATATCAAAAGTTTGCGATAGAAACATAAACAAACGATAATTAACATATAAGCAATCCCGAGGGATGCGAGCCAAATTTTAACAAGAGCGAGCAAATTGAACATGGACGTAAAAGCGACATATTATAATAAATATTTTAAAGTTTACGACACTCCCGACGTGTCGTTGTGTTGCGGTGACTCGACACTCTCGTTGTCGTTCGAGCGAACGCTGCCGAGCGCGATTGTTACAAATTTAATGCCATGTACTAAGGAAATGTCGAATGATGTTTACGATTTCAATGGTTCATATTATTGTTATTAGTTTTCAGACTTTCTAAGGATGTTATAAAAACATCCGTTTAGTTCGTCATTACAACTTTTATGTGTCAGTGCATTAATATCCAATACGAGATTAATGTAATAAATATGTTTCGAGTATTATAATAATTATAATGTTTTATACAAAAAAAATTAAGTGTCAAAATAACACTTTTTTATTAAGTGGCTATACAGGTATATACTTAACTTACAAGAAGAACAGATTAAAAAAATGTTTTACTGTCTATTACTTTCGGTTTATCCGCGAAACAGCTGGACCAAAGTGAGCTAGTATTATCAAAAAATGTGTTGTTACCCTGGAAGGCTTTAAAAAAAGTCTCATATACATAAGTTTAAACACAGTGACACTTAAAACTATTTTTTAAAGGTAGAAATAGACAAAACAGGGACAATAGGTTACAAATTTTTTTTGGAGTATCTACTGATAAAATTATGGACGATAGTGTTAATGCGCTTTACAAATTAACTTCCGTCCATCAACCAGATAGGATCTATAAAACGAATTGACGCGATCGCGGTTTTACTATCAATTAATGTTGTAAAATAATTCGTCGACAACTCATAAATTATTTTGTGGTCTAGCGAAGTGGTCTAGATTTTATTATGCGTGCCAACAATGATGGGCCATTTTATACGGTGGACTACTCTTTAGTCTTCTACATAAAACGCCTAGAACCATCATAGCATGACGTTAAAATGAAAACGTTCTGAAGACATTTCGGTGAAACGTGTATTTGAATACGACGAGAAAATTTTTATACGCGTTTTACATTTATGTCTGCTTCGCCGGAATAGAATCCGGAAACCTGTGCTGCACTCTTGTTCGATATATGCCAGATATCAGGTACGAATGATGAGATATTTTTTTTTTTTTTTTAATTTAACTCGAACTTAATTAATCTCTCGAACATTTTTTTATTTTATTTAACTCGAAATTTATTAAACTCTCGTGATTCGAACCATTCGTTCTTTCAGGACGACCCGCGTGGCGGAGCGGGCACCATACCGGTCTGACACGCAGTGGGTTCCGGGTTCGATCCACGGTCAGACAGAAATGTGAATGATGAGTTTAGATATCTGTTCTGGGTGTGGGTGTTTGTGTATTCGTCTTTGTGTGTCCATGGCAACCAAGACACATGAGAAAATCCTACTGTGAGGTTATGAGTATAGAAAGTGTTTATGTTTAAGCGTTTATAAAAGACTATGCGACAAATTCCTTTAGGATAATTAAATATCTTACGATTTTATTCACTATTTACGCCTACCACAAATTGCGCATTAAATTCACACTTGTAACCTTTACTTCTAGATATTTCAAAATAATAAATAGTGTCAAGGTCGCGACATTATTTCCTATTGCAAAATTTTTACATAAAATCCATCAAGAATCGACACAACCAGATCAAACCTCACCGCGAGTGTTTTCGCAGAACATTTTTTTCCATCCCAACTCAAAGCAGGAGCGCCCATAGCGACCGACACCTGCCAATTGACATGACAAAAAGGTGATGTCAAAATAATTTGTCAATCGTTACGGCGCGCGTGTCAAAGCCCGCTGGCCAGACGTGCACGCAACGAGCTGACGCCAAGATCATGAGACACATAACATGTATGTATAATTGTATATAGACTACGTTTGTAACTGATGGAATTAAAAAAGGATTCCGACCCGGTGGTAGTGTAAAAAAAAAGTTTTAAATGACAATTTGTAAGTGCCGCCTTAGACCTGTACAAAATAAAGACGCTTTCTACACTCATAGCCCCACACTAGGATGTTCTCCTGTGCCGTGGGTGCCAAACACCCAAACCCGCAACAGAAATCTAAACTCATCATTCCGATGAGTCTGGCCGGGGATCGAACTGTATCGTTAATCGTAACCGCTCGGCCACGCGGGTCGTCGAACACTTCATTTAACGGTTTGAAAGTAATAATGCTTTCTACGTAGCCAACAATCATGCAGTCCACCTGATGGTAAGTGGTTACTGCCGCCTATTAACATCCATAAAC
Source organism: Cecropterus toxeus (assembly GCA_018249875.1). NCBI lineage: Eukaryota > Metazoa > Arthropoda > Insecta > Lepidoptera > Hesperiidae > Cecropterus > Cecropterus toxeus. Next base: position 4,857 of record DWNE01006647.1, read on the forward strand.
AACTTTCAATAGAACAGTAGTATTTTTAGTCAATCACACATGCGTTGCCACTCCCGAGGGCTGAGATACTCGCCTCTCATGAAAATGAGCCTGTAACCACAATCTTCCAGCGCAACGCAAAAACTTGACGCTAGAACTAGATGTGTTTTCTAACTGGGAATCCTTTATTACGGATGCCGTGAATACATACAAGGACAAATACAAAAACACCCAGACTAGCAGAAATACCTAATTCATCACTCAGACATGTGGCTTTTCGTTCTGATATGATTTCTGTAAGACACTAGCTGTGCCACGCAGCTACACCCTTTATTAGAGAACAATCTATTAAAAACAAACAAACATAGTGCGATGTTATATAGCCTAAACCCTTCGACAATAAATTTACTATTCAACACAAAAAACAATCAATTCGAACCAATAGTTCCTGAGATTGGCGCGTCCAAACAAACTCTACTTTATAATTTTAGTATAGAAGTATAGATTTGGAATTCGTCCGTAGCTCCAGTTGCATATTATTATTTCAAATCAGTCAAAGATTCCAATGAATTTTATTTTTATAAAAAAAAAAAAAAACAGAATACGTTTTAAAGCTGTCAGGTTTTTTGTTTTAATGTTATGACTTAATGACGCCTCACAAATACGCGGAATTAATTATTATGAAATGTATGGTTAAAAGCATAAAGTAGCACTGACCTGATATCGTCTCTCGTTAATCGTGTCACCTACCAACCAACAAAACGTATACTCCCTAAGTCGTTAGCACGGAAATATAATATATATGTCACGATGTCAGAAATCACGGAACGAATGTGTATCACGGAACGCGAGGTTCGTGTTAGGTTTGTTTTATTTATATGACACGATATTATTGATGAATGGATTTTAGATTTTTATGCGAAAAACTTAAGGCTTCAAGTTCAAACTTATACGAAAAAAGAAAGTTTCGGTTGAATTTGTACAGAACGGACTGAGAGACAACCATTTTAATTAATCGTTTTTTAGGGTTCCGTAACCAAAGGGTAAAAATGGAATCCTATTGCTAAGTCTCCGCTGTCCGTCTGGCTTCTCAAGAACCATGTTAGGGAGGCAGTTGTAATTTTCAGAGTTGTGTTGCTGTCGCCGCTGTTAATACAAGAAACGTGTATAGATAATGCTACGGAACCCTTCGTGCGTGAGTGCGTCCAATGTTCATAGGCCTCGTCTAATGGGGGTTTCTGACAGTAGAGCCTGCGCCCAATATGCGTGTGGGTGACAACAGTGGGTGTTAATGGTACACAGGAAGACGCTGCTGTTCATCATAGTAAGACGTTTTATTCAAAATCGAAATTATTCGCACTTCAGTAATGAAGAGAAACTAAAGTTTATTTGGGTAGAAATGTCGCGTCTTCATGCTGTGGCACGAGTTAGACGACCGGTGTGGCACTATACCGGTCTCACATGCAAAGGGTTCCAGGTTCGATATGTTCTTGGTCTGGGTGATTTAATGAACGGAACGTCTCATCCTTATTTACAATTCCCACTGTATAGTGGGAGGTTTGGTACTTCGGGGTCCGGGTGTTAAGGATTAATCCTTGTGTGCGTCCATGGTGCACACACACTAAAATAATCATGATGTCGCTATGGGTGTAGAAATCGTTATGAAAACGTTATTATAATAAACACAAAATGAAAAAAAAATAACATCACCTTCCTAACGGTCAAAACAACGGGAACTCATCCATTCGTCATCCAATGTCACGAACCCACGAAGGTCCCATACACGTCAACGCTCATTACTTAACACATTAACACATACGTTTCCTATATAAAAGTCGAACGGAAACGAACACGAAAATAAAGCGACAACGTTGAAGGGTCGAATTGTGACACCCGCCGCGATGGTTGAAAATAAACGATTACTTAGAAATAATGTATTAAATACGCTACAAACTTTCTACACTCATAGCCCCACACTAGGATTTTCTCCTGTGTCGTGGGTGCCATGGACTCACATAGATGAATACAAAAAGACCCAGACGCAGAACAGAAATCTGAACTTGTCATTCATATTTTTGTCTGGCCCGCAATCGAACCCGGGACCCACTGCGCGTCAGACCGGTATGGTGACCGCTCCGCCACGCGGGTCGTCAAAGTTGTATTACTTTAATTGTATTACTAAATTGGAAACGCTTACTATTGTAATGCAAATGTCGGTCTTTAGAGATCCCTATCGCCTATACAAAAACAGAAAAACGGAGTAACGTATGAAAATATTGACAGTGGTATATTTTTTACACACAAAAACAACAAATGGAACTTTTTCATATAGTGGTTCATGCTATGTGTTTCTTGAAAATACTCTAATACGAAAATTATTTAAACGAAGTCGGTTAAAAACCCTTTACACTTCCGGATTGCTTAGCCAACATGAAAACCTATTTTGTCGCCAATAAATATAATAGCATGATAAAAATAAATGATAATGTGATAATTTGCAATTTGTGCAAATAAGAAAATTATGTTCACATATTGGAGGTTTCTTAAAGAGCGCAGTTATTAACGGAAAGGAACATTAAATGTTCCTTTCTGTTAATAACTGCATAAATTTTATGTTTGACCTTTTCTAAAACGAAATCGTCATTTTTATTCCTTACACCAGAGATTAAAAAAATATTTCGGGCAAGAGACCCCTTTTTCCAAAACCAACTCTTAGACTAACTTAAAACTTAATATCCATTACTTAAAAAAATATTTACCATTAACAAAAAAGTTACCAATCTAAAAAACTTTGTGGTCATCCAGTTGTCGATTCCCAAAGGACTCGATATCCTTGGGAATCTCTGCGTCAGACGACAGACTACATTAGGAGTAGTTCCAAGTAATTCAATTTGCCGAAACTTCTACTGATTACTTATCACTGTGCTCTACATAACACACGACATCGTGGGTGGTAAACCATATACCCCATTGTCAATAAAAACATTTCGATTTTACGACACTTTGCCGCAAAGCAGTGGGCGACGTCTAGTCTGCTTGTTATACGAAGACAGAAATAGAATATGTCATCCATCACGGAATTTTACCTCTAACTATACTAACGTCACTTCACTCCAACTGATGAGTCAACGTTTAGTTTGGAAACATTATTTTACATGTGTTCTTCATTATTGAATAGAATTACGGTATCTCCTGCATGGTTTAAGAAGCGACTAAAAGGGGCTTTCGGGGTAGCGGGCGGCAAGAGAGGGAACTCGAACCGTCCAGCCAGACGACCCCGGGAAGGACGACGGTATGTGTGGTCGCATACCGTCGTTAAAACCAGATTGTGCGGGCAGCGCGCTCAGAGGACTCCGGTTGCGTTCCCTTGGAGATTCCGGAATCCTCTTTGTAATGCTGAGGACGGCCACCGGGGGGGTGGGGGTTGGTGCGGTCTTCATTATTATCTGATATGATTATAGATATGACGATGAGTCCATACCCTAAGGGTAAGGGTAAGAATGGAACCCTATTACTAAGACTCCGCTGTCCGTCTGTCTGTCTGTCACCGAGCTGTATCTTATGAAGTTGTATCTCTGTTGTTGTTGTTGCTATAACACCAAATAATAAAAACAAAATAAAATAGATATTTAAGGGGGGAATCCATACAACACACGTGATTCTCTGCCATTTTTTAAAGATAATAATCCCTTCGAGCGCGAGTCCAATTAGCACTTGGCCGATTTAATTTTCATACTGAGGGCAAAGACAAGGTAAATGGGCTTACTGATAGAAAGTCACCTTCGCGTACGGACATTTGCAACATCAGAGGATTCGGCAATTATCAGCTTTGAAGGACGGCTCATCTTGCAAGTATCTCGAAGAGCCCCATGGAAACTTTCCTAATGGTGCAACAGTCGTTTGGCGATAGTGAATACTATCAGTTAGCCCGTCTCGGTAGACGATACGGTTACGCTAGCTGCAACTAGCATTAACTTAAATTCAACTAGCTTAACACTCAAACAATATTTTTACCCGACTGCGTCAGACCGAGGGTTTTGTTTTTGGAGGGTATGCATGTACTTACAAATTGTTTTACTATTACGGCAATATGTGTATCAAATGAAAGCTAGGAAATAGACTTGTCTAAAATATATATGTTGTAATACTTTTACTTGACAATTTTGACAAAAACTCACATAAGCGTTAAATTATACATACATCATTAAGTAATCGTTTATGCATTCGGGTTTTTAGTTTTAATGACTTTAATTTCAAAGATCTTCGCAGACAACATTACGGCACCAATCCGGCATCCGACACCGGACACACGAACGTCCAAATTACGACGCGGGTACACATCAGTCTTGGCAACGCGCGGCGGGGCACTGCTCGTCATAATTACTCACAGGAGTGACATATTGCACGGACGACATTCCATTGCACGGTTCGTGTGTACTTCAGTACTGTAGGAGAATATCTAATTATTCTGCTGGTGATTTTAATATAAGTCGTATATATCATCGGCATATATATTTGGATAGCAATTCGATATTGGATTTGCGTCACTTTTTTTTAATTAATAATTGGATCATTAGATCAACGTGTGTCGATTTTAATGTCCAATTATTATTAAAATTGTCAAAATGAAGTAAAATGTCAATTGTTTAAAATATCCATGACTAGCATTCACATTTTGCTTCTTTGACTTTTACATAAATTGTAGTACAAACATTATTTATAATATTTAAAATGGAAATATTCTAGAGAAAATCTATACGCGTTGAATTGTTGTTTTCGATACTTTGGTATCGACAATATCATCAAGATAATTATAACGACACCAACCGATATATCGATAACAAACGTCAATATCTTTAAAATAAGTATATCGTCGGATGTCGAGTACGATGTAAGTGTCACTCGTCATAATTACTCGAACAAGAGACATATTGCTTGAAAGGCGTTCCGTTGTGATGCGAAACGCATATGACATCACTTGAGTGGCATTTCGAGAAAATATTTATTGAAGTTCATAGCTTTCATATTGATTGTATTTTCTGATTTTTCTTCCACTATCTGATCACTCTGTCAACTTAGATTAACTGTAATATACAAGTACAATATGACAGTAGAAAAACTTTCATCTTGAAAATTTAAGAAAAGAAACAAAGATTCTTTCAAAGAAACAGACACGATAAAGCAATTAAAATATAGTTAGATATATTTTAGACACAATAAACGATTTACATATATTTTAATGCTTTATTGTGTCTGTTTCTTAGAAATTATCTAAATCAAAAAGGTAAATCAAAACATAATTTCCAGAATTGAGAAACACACACATTTCCATTTCATTCTACGAGTTTAACAAATAACGCGGAAAATTTTAACTCATCATTTTCGGAGTATCCAATTATTCCTAAAATAGCTTTCAGATTCATACAAAATGTATGTTTAAAACAGACTAACTGAAAAGAAAACGCAGATTTTACTCCAACACGCAAGATAAAAGCCGATTGGCATTTTGAATGACAGTTATTGACTTACGGATGGTTTTTGTTCGCGCTGTCTGATATTGGATCGGTGTCGATCATGTAATTACTCGACTGCGTCAGAAGGAGGGTAGTATTTTCCGAGTGTATGTATGTATATATGTATGGATCGATGTCCATTTCTTTGGCACGCGCTACAGACCAAATTAACGGATTGTGACGTATGACATATCGTTAGAATCGTCTCAGTTTGTAAAGTGACATAGGCTATATAATTTTAAGAAATGGCGGAAATAGAGGAAAAATGAGGGAGGGAGGATTATTTTTACTATTACGACAATTTGGATATCAAATGAAAGCTAGTAAATAGACCTATCTAAAAAAATATGTATTATGTTACTTTTACATGACTAAAAGATAGATAAAATTGTAGCGCAAGACATTTTTCCGCAACTGTCGTATCGGTTGATAGTTATTCGAGGTCCGGATGATTTTTTACGCCGATATAGTATCGGCACCGATTCTTCCGTTTTGATTATAATATCTAAATTAAATAAACGAAGTTTGTTATAAGTAATATAGATAGAAGTAAAAAAACAGGACTTGGTTATTTGAAAATAATATACTTATAAAACTAAATCTTTAAATTAACGTTTTTAAGCAAAATTCTAGAGTTTTTAAAACATTCGCAATTCGTTATATAAAAAAAAATCCACAATTCGCGAGTAACCAAATATAGTAAATAAATATCCCTGAAAATATTTCCGAATTCGTGTAGAATATTTCTCTGAAATAGAATTGCGGAAAAAGAGACCAGAGTTATTCTAAAACACACAAGATAATTTTCCCGCGGCTGGCGTTTTGCGAGACAGTTATTGACGTCCGGATTGTTTTTGTTTGCGCCATCCGATACCGCATCGGTGTCGAATCTGTCGTTTTTGAGTGTACTGTAAAAATCTAGATCGCATATAGACCGAAAGCAAACGATCAATATGTGAAAAGCAAACATATTGTTTGCTCCGTGAGTTTAAAGGATATGCCTCTGCACGCGTATATATATTTTAGTTTTTTTGTTCTCGTGTACAAGATTTAAATCGTTGACAATTCGCATTACAAATTGGTCTTTATTCCAAATTCTATGGAGGATTCAGAGTCTATATTTCGGTTGAGTATCCGACATTTTTATCAAGATATCTGCAAGAGATATTTTTGTCAAAATCCTTCATAGGCAAATACAATATATCATTATTCTTGTACGTGTATGGATATTTACATAAATGACTAAGTCTTACATTTAAAAATAAGTATTTAATGTAATTTAAATGTTAAAAACTATATTTTGTTTTGATTATATTATTCTACACAGTGAAAATTCGTTTGTCTATGAGACAAAAATAAACATTAATAATTCATTTAACTTCCATGATTCTAATAATAGTACTTGTACATCGTCGAAAACAACTGATTAAACATATAAACATTTACAAAAATGGTTCACCAACCGCTTCGTACGTTTCGTTCTAGTAAAAAGTATGGAAACGTACCATAGAGTTAAATCAACAAACATGCTCTCTAATCTACTTGGGAACTTGGAAAGCTAACAAAATTTTAGTCTGATTTCGTCGGACAGTTCTCGTTGAGTAAATTGAATTCATATAATTTGGCTAGAATATTAATACTATACTTATAGCCCGGATATTTGTATAGAGAGGTAATCCTTTAAAACTTTTAAATATACGCAAGTCCCGGTGTTTCCCGCGATTTCCTGCGTAAGCTAAATTATATATTGGAAATAACTGAGATAACAATAATCCTTTATTAGTGGGCGATAATATCATACGATTAGCCTATAGTTTAAATTTCATGGTTCTACCTTTGGTAGTCTAGTCTCTGCGACGAATCTATACTTCTATACTAATATTATAAAGCAGTAGAGTTTGTTTGGTTGAACGCGCTAATCTCAGGAATTACTGGTTCGAATTAAAAAAATATTTTTGTGTTGAATAATAGATTTATCGTGGAAAGCTTTAGGCTATATAACATCACGCTATGTTTGTTTTTAAAAGATTGTTCTCTAATAAACGTGGATGAAACTGCATCGCACAGCTAGTAGTAGGTATATAAATAAAAACCCATCAATAAAACCGCATTTAAATCGAACTTGTAGTTATTATAAAAAAAATGGCAAAATTGGTTTGCACAAAACTCTCTCACTCCAAACGCATATAACTCCGTATCGTCGCAGGTAATAATTATCCTATTAGACATAGAAAATTTAAATTCGCGTCTTAGAGAACAATCTTCGCTCCTGCTTTTTTTATAATATTGAAGTAGCAAGCGAGCCTGCTGGTACTGCCACTGCCACCCAAACATCATCGGTAATCCCCTGTCCCCGTTAAGATTTGTCTCATATGACGAAACGACGTTGCTTTCTACACTCATAGCCCCACCCTAGGATTTTCTCCTGCGTCGTGGGTGCCATGGACACACAAAGACGAATACACCAACACCCCGACCCAGAACAGAAATCTAAACTTATCATTCAGATGCCTGTCTGGCCGGGAATCGAACCCGGGACCCACTGCGCGTT
>DWNE01006648.1:0-12899 GCA_018249875.1 Cecropterus toxeus
GAGATTAGCGCGTTCAACCAAACAAACTCTACTGCTTTATAATATTAGTATAGATGTAAATATTTCGACCCAGTTGCATGGTCACGGCGAAACTGCGATTTCGGGGAGACATCGTTCACAAGCAATTGTGGTAGATTTAACTATCTACCCTAAGTCTAGTTCGTTTTTCTTTTTATCCGGCTACGTTAGCAGGAGGATAATGTTTTTCGAGCGTATGTATGTATGTATGTATGTGTGTATGTATGAGTGTATGTCCATTTCTTTGGCGCTAGAGCCCAACCAGCTTGACGGATTGTGACGTATGACATATCATTAGAATTGTCTCATGTTCCAGAGTCACATAGACTTTATAATTTTTAAAAATGGCGTCTGGAAATACAGGAAAAATGGGGGAGAGGGGTAGGGACGATTTTTTATTATTACGACAATTAAGATATTAAAGGTAGTAAATGGAACATTATAAAAAGATGTAGATTTTAAAATACTTTCACTTGATTGTTTAGACGAAAACTCATCTTAAACTTTTAGTTAAATGTAAAACGTAATAGCTATGAACATAAACTTGTTTTAAGCAGTCAGGTTTTTTATTTTAATATTTTTAAACAATGTTTCCTGTATTAGTTCCATCACAAACAACACTAAGTGCATACTAGCGCACCAAACTTTCCATTACTTGAGATTTAAATAAATGTCTTTAAAATGATAAAACTGTAACTTTAAAGAACAACATTTTAAAAACAATATTATTAAAAACTTTTTCCATAAATTAAACGAGAAGTTTCTTCAAAGAGAATTTTCCTTACAAAGGGCGGTTATCGGTAGTAAGACGTTACTTAGAATACTTAGGTTCTAAACTATTGCGGACAGTTCGAACCTATCGGGACTCCCGACGTACAGACGGGATTACGTGGGCAGGGAATTGGGATGTGTTACAAGTATGTACTGTATCTGTAGTCCACTGAAATAATAATATACTTCAATGTACATAAAAAGGAAATAATACAATAAATTTACAATATTAAAATACAATAAGTTTTTCCGCTAAACAACGTTTTCTCCCAGACATACTTAGGGTGCAGAGTTAAAGAGAATAGGCAGGGTGCAATAATTATATTAAGGATTAGTGCAACATAATTAAGGAATAAGTAATAAAGATAATCTAATTTAGGGAATTATACACAGCACCATGGTCTGAGTAATTATTAAGAGAAACAATGTATATTAGTAAGCAGTAAGTTTAATTTATGTATTTTCGAAAAAAAAACGAAAAAATTTCGAAACTTCTTTAGAATTGTTGTGATGTAGAACGTAACGGAAATGCGTTACGAAAGCAGTTGTCGGCGCTACAACTAGATGGCGCTGTACCTTTCTGAATCACGCTAAAGATTTTATACGTGTGCAAGTTTGGTATATGCGATATAAAATGTCCAGATATGGGCTGTATTAATTGCTTAATCGATTTTCGAAAAAGCATTATCTTTTGATTATTATATATCTATTATTTATCATAGGCTACTTTTCAGAAGTTTCAATTTAGCCGTGTGTGAATTGCACACCCATTTTTTTCAATTTAAACATAACGATGATGTAGACGGACTTCTTGATGGAAAGTAATTACCGTCGCCTAAAGGCATTTGCAACACTAGATGTCTTAGAGACTTTAGGGGGCTTAGATCGCACTAATCGAATCTATTGTGATTATAGATGTCTTTTGGAGTATTTATTCAAATAGTATATACTGACTTTACAAGGTGTCCCTCCTTCCCATTTAATTTTTAAACACAGAGAATGAAAAATCTGGATAAAACATACTTTACTTAAGCTCCTAGAGTGAATTAAATGTAAATATTATAATAAAATATATCTCTATATTTTGAACTTAATCAATATTTAATAATACAATAAATAATATTTTTGTTGCAAATTTCATATTTAAAATATTTTTACATATTAAGTGGCTCGTAAATGTTATGCGATGGGAATTGTGCTTTAAAAGATTGGAAAACACTGACCGAATGTAGTAAAAATGTCAAATATTTATTCCAATTGGTATATTATTTTCTTACTCGATACTCGGGTTTCGATACCGGATGAAGGTCTAAGCCTGGACCTACCATCAGCCTACGTTTAGAGGCTTACGAAGCCTGTCTGTGCAGCCCGATAATGTTTGGGCAGCGGCGATAACACCAGACATGCTAATAGAAACTGGATATTCGTATTGCAAAAAGAGGCCCTTACGATTGTAATGCGTCATAATATTATTACGTAATTTTTGTGAGAAAATATTTTTGGAGTAATTTCTAAACGGTAGCTTTTTAAAGATGAAATAATTATAGTTATAAAACACGCATAACAAATAAAAATAACGCCATTAGAGATGATGAACTAATATTTACTATTTTTTAGACTCTGAGAAAAATTACCATTTTATTAAATCGACCAGTTCGATAGTAGTAGTTAGAAAATATTTTAAATTGTTTTATTATAAAATTTAATTGGTTAATGTTATTGCGATAATATTTTTTTAAATGAGTTTTTAATGAGAATAGAAGAGTCATATATTTTTCTTTCTTTTGACTTTTGACAATTGTTGTAAGCAAGAATTCATTATTCTTGTTACATTGCTAAATAATTCTATATAGCTACTACATACTATACATACTTTGGTTTTACTTGATAATACCTTTCATTGTCTTTCAAATAACCATAAAGTTATATCGAATCAAACACAAAATTACTGGAAACGATTATAGAGAGCTATAAATGAAGCCAAGTTTGATATTATAAACTAGGTGTTTTCTTTTCAGGGTTGTAATTTTCCAATAGCAAAATGGCTTGTAGGAAACCTTGAAAGAGGTGTTTCATTATTAAAAATCTCAATATAAGCGGTGTTCGGTGTTGCAAACAAACTTTCAATCCCTATGAACCACTTAGGGATGCTAATGTAAAATGATCTTATAAAAAATACGCGGGGCACACAAGCTGTGTGTGTTTGTTAAAGTTAATCAGTTGTAGAAATGTATTATTTATAGCTTCAGTATTCTAAGTTAGGCTATATATGTAGATTAAACGAGATTTGACCTTTATTTGTAAATAAGACAGGTTTATTGGTGGTAGAACCAGTGTAGTTCGATTGGGGAGGTACCACCGCCACACCTATATCTAGCGTGAAGCAGTTTTTGCGTTTCGTTGGAAGGACCTATTATTAACGTCAACCAGTTCTTGCGTTTCGTTGGAGGGGTGTGGTCGCCGGCTCATTTATATATGAGGCGGCCATCTTAGTCATTGGGAGTAGCAAAGCATCTGTGATGGACTTCAGGTAGAACCCCTGTTCTATACGACGTTGCTTACGGATATCCATGGGCGGCAGTAATCACTTATCACCAAATGGAGTGCATGCTCGTTTGCTACTTCAATTTTATATAAAAAGGTGAACAACTTACAGCAATTTCCTTTTAATAATAAAGGTCCCTTACTTATAAACCGACTTAAAAAAGGAGGAGGTTATCAATTCGGTTGGTGTCACTTTACTTATATTTATTTTTATATTTAATCTGCGTCTATTTTTACGAGACCCAAAAGAAATCTTCACAAGAAAAAAGGGATTATAGTACAAAAACTTCCATTTAATACAAGTTCAGTATGAAAGTTAGCGATTGCGACGTGAAGCTAAAACGACCCTTATGTACAAAAATAGAAATATTGCATTGTCTGTGTGTAATGGAAAAATAAATGGTATTTTTTAATTTTATATTAAGGTGTCGTTTTTATCCGACTGCGTCAGAAGGAGTGAAATGTTTTTTACTTTCGTTTGTCTGTTATTTTGATAGACAGAGTTTATGTTAAGTTTTTACATCTATGGCCTATAATATAATCATTGGAACGATTGAACTTGCGTTTCCTTGGAAGGGTGTGCTTACTGGCTCACTTATATATGAGGCGACCATCACAATTCTCGAAAGTAGCAACGTATTTGTGATCGACTTCGGATAGAACCGCTGTTTTATATGAAGCAGCTTACAGATGTCCATGGGCGGCGGTAAGCACTTACCATCATGTGGTCTTCATGCTTGTTTGCCACTACAATCCTATAAAACAACGTGGGTCGTACAAGCTTTGCGTGTTTTTTTTTATCAAATAACTACCTTAAAATTTAATATGACGTACAAACCATAATGTGTATTCGGACATATTAAGAAAAACCGGAAAGAACTCTGAACGTTCCGTTTATCCGGCTGATGGAACAATAGCACTTTATTTATATTTGCACGGCTAAGTATTACCGTAAAAGCTCATTAACGGGACAATGCCGCTGTGTTTATTAGCTCTCACCTGATCCTTTGTTTAAAGGCGAAGATTTCAAAAGAACATTTTAATGTGTTTTTAACGATTTCACTTTTTAAAACTTAACGCTGTTATAAACTTGGCGGTAATTTTTAGCTTAATTGCGTAAGGAAGTATGATTGTGGTTTATTCTGTTTTGTTATGTTTTAATTTTTGTTTCTCGTTATAAAAGTTGGTTATCTAAAGCGTAAAGTTTATTTCTTACTTTCCATTCTCTTGCGTAGCTACGATTTTTTAACGTTTTATGGTTTTTAGTGCAAGTAGTTTTATTGTAATTTTCTCACTGATTTGTTTGTGTTAGTATTTGGATACAAACTGTTAAGAAACGTTAAATTATATTAAATATTATAAAAATATAAACCCGACTTCTTAAAACAATAAAAAAAAGATTTTGAAAATCGGTCAGGAAATGGCGGAGAAATCGGTGAACATACATAAAAAATACATACAGTCGAACATAGAACCACCTTTTCGAAGTCGGTTAGTTAACAGAAATCATAAATTGTTAAGTAGTCGAGTTTTTTGTTTTAATATTCTTCACAATATTACTTGTATCATGTTTAATACATGATATTTTTTATCAGATTGAAATACCAAACGAGCATGCAGTTCACCTGATAGTAAAGCGGTCACTGCTATCCATGGTACCCAAGAAACTTGATATCGAACAGTGATTAAATCTGGAGTCAATCACAGATGCGTTGCTACTCCCGAGGACTAAGATGGTCGCCTCATGGACAAGTGAACCTGCAACAACACCCTTCCACCGAAACGCAAGAACTGCTTTACGTTAGAAATAGGTGTAGCGGTGGTACCTCCCCTGTCGTGCGATGGTTCTACGTCCTGGAAGTATAAATATTACGCTCTATTACGGTTTCTACACTCAAAGCCTCACACTAGGATTTTCTCCTGTGTCGTGAGTACCATGGACACACAAAGATGAATACACAAACACCCAGATCCAGAACAGAAATCTAAACTCATTATTCATATTTCTGGCCGGGAATCAAACCCGGGACCCACTGCGAGTCTAACCAGTATGGTGACCGCTGCGCCACGCGGGTTATCAATTACAAACGTAGTACTTTCGGTACCACGTGTTAGAGTTTTATAACGGTGTCGAAGCTAACACTTTACAAGGCATACGTGGAATAAAGAACGACAACACTAAACAGCTACCGACCGGTGAATGACGTTTCATTAGGGCGCAGTCAATTACACGAGGAACGCAGGAAACGTATGCCGCCTCGTATTTCACTTTAAATTGCCTCCGTTCCGCTTCATATCATGAATGGGAAAAATGACATTAATAATGCCCGAAAAGGAAAAAGTGAAAATGCCGTAAATATTAATTTGCGTAAACGTAATTTCTGTATTTTTCTCTTTTATTTCATTGAAGTGATTTACGGAGCTGATTTGGTTCGACTGGAATGTACTGAATGGTTGTAGCAGGTCGAATTATTGCTTTTTAAATTGGTTCAAGAATACTATATAGTAAGTACGTAACGTAGGATATTAGAATATCTCCGTTTCTGTAGTTCTGGCTCTCCCTGGGGTTGCGGGCGGTTAGAGTAGGAGCTCGAAACGCCCAGCCAGCAACCCTGAGAAGGATGGCGGCTTGTGTGGCTGCATGTTGTCACAGACACTGGAAGGTGTAGGGTGTCCACCCACACGTCCCCCAAGAGATGAGCCCGTGAGGGGCGCCGCGCTAGGGGGCACCGGTGCGTTCCATTGGAGATCCCAAAGTCCTCTGCAAGCACTGAGGAAGACCACCGAGGGGGTTTTAGTGGGTAAAAATCTCAAAGAGTCTCTCTCAAGGCTTCGGTGTACGTTTTTATGGTTTCCCGCCCGTCACCAAAAAAAAAGATATTTTTGCGGAACTTGCGACATTAAGTAGTCGTATTTGTAGATGTTGATAAAATTTTTAAATCATTATCAACATTCGTACAAACGCCCCAAAAAGTTAACTTAATAAAGAAAGCCTTACTCAGCTTTAGCGTTCTATTAATAAAATATTATTCTTTAGTCATTATTTTACACCTCTAGAAGTATTACTAATTATTTATAGGCGATAAATATTATTTTTGAGTGGAACGTTCTCAGAACGTAGCCTTCCATTAGCCGTGTAATTAATTACTATGTAAATTACCAGCAAAGCGCCTCCAACCGAATTTCCCGGACATTTACCGTGATTTATATTTATAAAATCAATTACATTATCTTACAATGGTTTCATGAATTTGATATACACTTTTTACTTAGAAATTCAATGTTTTACAAATGCGTAAAATATCTAGATGAACTTAATGAATTTTTTAAATGTTGTTTTATGGCTCTGGAGTAAACTTGCACTTTTAGTAGTTTGTGTCGATGTAGAATATGATAATATATTATAGTGCACTAGTTGTGCCACGCAGTTTCACCTGTGTTTATTAGAGAACAATCTATTCAAAACCAAACAAACATAGAGTCATGTTATAGGCATAGCCTAAAGCCTTCCTCGATAAATTTACTATTTAACACAAAAATAATATTTCAATTGGAACCAGTATTTCCTAAGATTAGCCCGTTCAAACAAACTATACTGCTTTATAATATTAGTATAGATAATTGCATTGATATAATTTTAAAAGATACCTGATAATAAGTAAATACTACTGATTGTAAATAGTGTTCTTTTTGCAAAGATTATTGGTATTTTCAATTTTTAAATTGATGTAGACTATACAGTACTTCAGAATTTAATTATCACTGCTTTACGGTGAAGGAAAACATCGTGAAGAAACCTGCACATCTGAGAGTTCTCATAAAAAAAATGTTCTCAAAGGTGTGTGAAGTCTACCAATTCGCACTTGGCCAGCGCGGGGGACTATAGCCTAATACTCTCTCACTCTGAGAGAAAACCCGTGCCCAGCAGTGGGACAATAATGGGTTGATGAGGAGAATTTAGATAAACCTAGATAAAACAAATACCTCTCACACTCTTGCCACGTCAATGCACTCCATACATCAACTGCCCCTTAGCCCGCGGCTGGCCAACGGTCTTGATTTAATACCTTATTACTTAATCTTATAACTAAGTTGAAGCAAATGAGTCGATGACCCGCGTGGCGCAACGGTCACCATACCGGTCTGACACGCAGTGGGTCCCGGTTTCGATCCCCGGTGAGACAGAAATGTGAATGATGAGTTTAGATTTCTGTTCTGGATCTGGATGTTTGTGTATTCATCTTTGTGTGTCCATGACACCTACGACACAGTAGAAAATCCTACTGTGGGGCTATGAGTGTAGAAAGCGTGTAAAAAAATGAATTAATCTAATTTAAATCTTTCAGCGGCTTAATGGTGAAAAAGGTTCCTGTGGAACTGTTGCCGCGTGGGACGGTGGCGGGGTACGGTGTCGAAAAGTGGACCTCACGTCTCCAACTTCTCCCCCGGCCACAACTCCCGCAGTACACCCCACCCCTGGTGCTACTGCTCACATAGTCGGTGTTGAACGAAGGCAAAGTATATTGCAGGTCGAGTATCTCTGTCCAATCACTTGATATTTACTATTACGATAAAGAATGAATTCTTCCCCGAGTATTGCATGTAACTCTTCGAAAAGGTGCTAAAGCAGCTCTCTTTCAAAGCCAAAATTAACTATACATCGCCGACTTTGCGGCAATGTATAGTTAACTAGAGGGCTCATCTATCAAGATGTTGAATGAAAACCCTCCTGATACATAAGCGTGAATAGTTTCTGCTAGCCAGAATGGTTTCTGGTGCTCAAATCCATGCGTTGATTATTTACCAATTAGAAGCCGCTTTCTTTTAACATTATTGTTAACGACACAAACCTCTTTTGCATTTGTATTGTTTATAAGCGTGTAAGGGGCGGCAAATACTTTTAATTTGTTAGAAAAAGGCAAACGTCCGGGTTGAGACTGTATATAAATATCGCCCGCCCGCCGTTCGCCTTGCTTCTTATGCATATGTAATTAACTTTTCGTTCGTAATACAGTTCTAAAACGCCTTCTCTGTAGGTTTTTTTTTTTTGCCATCTTAGCCCCACAGCTTACAATTGTGTTTAAAGTATATAAAATAAACTGTGCAGGTCACATAAGGTTTAATTTTACCACTGCTCATAGACATTCAAGTATGAGTTGTCCAAGTCAGAACTCCCAAGATCAATCTAATATGCTTTGCTTCTATAGCAAGCTTATGCAGGGGTTTGGTTTGATGAAGAATCTTTTTGGTGGAAAGAAAACAGAACATAGTGGATTTTCCCAATTGTACTATAGTAGAAATAATTTTAATGGTAGTGCCAAAGTTGATTCGCAACTTTACGTTCAAAATATATTTCTCGCTTAAAATTCAGTAAGTTTCGGAAACAGTGACAGAGCACAATTGAGATGTCTGAAGAGTTTCCGACAGGAACCTTAAATAATTCGGGCTTTTGTAATCTGGAATTTAAATTGGTCCCCTCTTTAGCTTAGCATCCTCATCAATTTGCTAGCCTTGCCTATTGTTGTACCTTTGTAAACTAGCTTAACATTTTTGGATACAATTGTGGATTATAAGCATTTTATCTTAACCTTTTCCCAAAATCAAGACACACTTAGGTACAGGTTTACTTGTGAATATTTAAAAAACTTTATAAATAATTCCTCAACCCAGCAATGTATTGAAGATTCCTCTGGTGTTCCAAAATGATAATGTTTGACGATAAGCATTTTCTGTAATTCTTGCTTTATCTTTAGATGTATTTGTGTAATCTAGTAAAAAAAAAATCATTAAGTCTTTGTAAATTCTTGTTAATTCTTTCAGGTTGCTTGGCTTGACGCCGACACGGGCCAAGAGAGGGTGTTATGGCGAGAAATCGACAAATTATCCCGAATCGTATTCCCTGCTCTATTCCTGTTGTTTGTCACAATGTACTGGCCAGTCCTGCTCTTGAAGACGAAGAGTTGGTCATAACAATTACACAGTACATGCTTTCGGTCCAAAACCGATGAGCCTCAGCTTTGATGCCATAGAGTACAACGTACAGGAACGATATTGTTATTATATACTGTAATACCATAGGGAATTGTTCATGCCTTTAATAGTACAACAATATCGCTATTTAGTTCGCGTAGAGATAGTAAAACATACGCAATGCCATTAACAAGGTTTGGATATAAGGGCAACAATATTATTGTTGTATAAAAATACAGGTTACTTTTAGCGGTTTATTTTAAAAGTATTATATTTAATTTTAAATTTAAGACATTTTTAACAGTGGTAACCTTTCATCGTTATTTTGTTAAATTAGAAAAACGTTTTAATTTTTTTTTAGTACGATGTTATCTCAGACTAATTAGAATTTAACTTTACATTTAACGCCCAAAAATAAAATATTTTACCGAAATTAAGTCTAGCTCAAAAATTCGTTGTTAAAGTTATAGAGATATTTATTTATATAAAAATAGCCATCACGAAACGTTGTATTCGTACAAGTAGTATGCATAAAATACAAGATTGAGGAACTAAATATATAGCATAATAAAAATAACGCCTACGAACAGTACTCCGCACGAGGTCGAATTAACACCGCAGCCCACTTAATGTGGTTCGATACTTAATAGTTCGGAAAATGCATAACAGATGGAGCTAAAATAAAAAGGCAAGAAATGCCACGCCAACAACAGGCGCCCTGTGCCTATAGACGTTTCACATCAATGTGGTAAGAACAAACATGCATGCAGGACAGCTGATGATAAGAACAATGCCGCGTAATGACTTTATATAATCGCAGGTGAGATTACAGGCAGTACGTCGCCTTTATCATGATGTTTTACTATTAATGATATAAAGTCTTTGTAATGAATAAAACTATTTCATAATCCGAAACTTTACTAACCTCTTTGCTCTTAGGTTACTCACCTAATATAACATACGATAAACAATAAGTAGGCAAATATGCATACTTTCTTAAGGAACCAATTTGATAAATGGATATATATCACCATCTAAAAAGGAAAATTCTCCTAACGCGACTGATTGCTGATTTTTAGCTACCCATTAAATAAGTATCTACGTCACAATATATGTTGTTATTTGAATTTATTCATTTGTTGCTCATTTTTCGTGGACACAAAAAAACGTTGAATGACAGTTCACAAGGCCAGCATATTCATCGAAGATTAATAGGATCCAATGTTACTTGACAGGCTCATGAATATTAATTTTGACCAGTGAGTAGGATGAAAGTACGTAATGACATTGGTGCCACAATAAAAAATAAATATGGATAACCACAGTTAGGAGTGCTCCGTTTATAAATATTATAAGCATATTTTGTAACATAAAGGACCGTAATGACATATCAATATTCTTCTTTTCTTTTTACTTTATGACGTTAATCCTGGTGGCACTGGTGTATTGTTTTAAAGATTGACGTAGCAAATGAACATGCAGTCCGCGTGATGGTCGCTAGCGCTCATGGACCATTGTAAAGAACTTCATACAGAACAGGGCCTCTATCCGAAGTCAGTCACAGGTGCGTTGCTACTCTCAAAGACTAAGATGATCGCCTCATATAATAGTGAGCCGGCAACCACACCTCACTGAAACGAACTAACGCTAAAAATACGCGATGATACCTACCCTATTAAACCAACACATTTTACCACTATTCTAAATTCCACTATTACAGTCATAATCCAAAATATCAATTAAGATCTAAAATCCCAAACGTCAGTACCCGAATACAGTTGGATTTAAATTAAGCTATTTCATAATTGTTTGTTTTAGAGAAATTTACTATTTCTCCGAATAATTAATTCATTATCGGTTGTGGCTTTTATCTTATGGATTCCAAGTAATAGCGGACCTAGTAATTCACTGAAACTATTTCTCTTCAACTCCAGTTATTGTTGAAACAAGTATTTCTCCTGGAGCGAAAGTCCCGTCCTATTCATAAGTTGTTTTTGTTGTTACTAATCGTAATCAAGTTCAAGTTTCTGCTATGTTCCAGGAAAATGCTTCTTTCATTTAAACCTTTTACGAAACCCTTATAATAATAATAACAATAGAGCCCATTTATTTCCAATCTACATTTGTTTTACAGTTAAGGAAAAAATCTTAATTAACCTTAATTAATTAATTAAAATTACGAGACCCTTGGTATCCTAAATTAAAGAAATCTTTTATTTAATTGTAATGAAGCTTTCAAAAGTATACATAAATACTGTTTGATCATATTAGCTAAAATTCATAAACATACAATAAACAAAATAATCCCTGGTAACATACTTAAATTCAATTAGCCAAATGAACCTAAATGTCATTAACATTTCTTGTTCTCTCGATTTATTACATAATTAACGTGATTTTGCGGTTTCTTTCACAAACGTACATGAAAGGAGCCACATAATTGAATTTGTCATTGACATCCAACGTACGTTACATTGGATGTTAATGACGTAACTTTAGATGGACCTTTGACAAGCATCACAGGAACAAATACCTCGCTTTTGATCAACCTTTTCGGTGTTTTTCCTTATAATCTTTATTTGTTTCCTGGTTAGAATTTTTATTGTAAATGCCAACATTATTGTACTTTAAAAAATCTATTTGTATTTAAGAAATAAATAAATCTGTATTATTATTTTTGTTTAAAATATACATTGATGAATGTATATAAATACCGCTTGCCTATGCAAAATACGGCGCCTACAAGACCTGATAGGCAATATATCACTCTCCGTTCAATTCCAAAGTGAAGTGTTCCAGGAAAAGTCAAACATCTTCAGAAGATCACATTCAATACAATTTAGCCAAGTGGTAGAACTAGTGTAGTTCGACAGGGGAGGTACCACCGCCACATCTATTTCTAGAGTGAAGCAGTTCTTGCGTTTCTCTATCGCTGCATTATATGGTGTTGCATAAAGATGTCCGTAAACAGCAGTGGCTACTTGTCTTTAGACGGACTGCATGCTGGTTTGCTACTTCAAAGTGATAAAAAATCGTAGCATTGACCAAAATTGCATAAAATATCCAAAAGCATTGGGCTGATTGTAACACTTTTGTTGCTTTGTGACTCGTGACACAGTTTCAGTGACTCCATGTATATTTTATCCGACATTTACTGTCAAACTCGCGTAGTTATTTCGTCTTAAGACCAGTTTTCCTCAATACTCCCTTCCATTATCATATTCTCGTGAATGTGATTCAGCGACATTGCTCGCGACATATTGCTCTTATTATATTTGTATTAACCCCAGCAACAGACATCTGCGGAACAATTTGTCTTATGTATAAATATTGTAAAATTTCTACCATCAGTTCCTGTAATGTTGTGTACATTACTGGAACTGATGGTAGAAATTTGTTAGAAAAATAGCACGCAAGTTAATTATTCCTACAAGCTTATAGACTAGGAACTAGTCAAAGATTGCTAAATGGTGCTACGCGGAACCCTGAAGATCCTTTGAAAGGTCACAGAGGTTGAAATTAAACTTTCGTACAAGACTCATTAAAACAACGCTATTATGATGAACTATGTTAAATTATTTTATTCTTCACATAAA
>DWNE01006649.1:0-12899 GCA_018249875.1 Cecropterus toxeus
TATAGCCTTCCTCAATAAATGTACTATTCAACACAAAAAGATTTTTTCAATTCGATCCAGTAGTTCCTGAGATGAGCGCGTTCAACCAAACCAACTCTACTGTTTTATAATATTAGAATAGATATAGCAACATACTATATTATTACATACAGCAACAGTAACTTCTGTATTCTGGTTAAACGTCGTGACAAGGTTCACTTTCTTTGTGTATTTTAATAAGGTATGCATTGTCTTCAGGCATAGTCGTTACTACCGTAATTAGGAAAACAAAAATGTAAATATCTACTACTAAAATCTGCAGTCAGTCAAATGTCAGTAACTGACTACTAGAGTAATCAGCGCCTACCAGGTGTCCTACATCCACAGTAGGTACTTTAATCACAAGGAATGCTTTAAATATTGAATCCATAACCGATACTAAACAAATTTCGAAGAAGCAAAAAATTCGAAAACAGAGATAGAAGACAATATCGAATATGTTCAATATAGACCTAACATGGCATCTTTATTATTACGATTTTATTTCTCAGTTACTTGCTCGCTCTTATTACATGAAGTGGTGGGACAAACGGTTGTTTTGGCGAAATTTATTTCCATTAAGTGTGCAAAGTTGCACGATTTCATCTGCATATTATTGTTGGCCAAAACTTTAAATTCACCAAGACTCCTTTATACATACGAATAGTTACAGGCAAAACGTTTCGATAATGAAAACTGGTTTTGAGGATAAATTAAATTTTCATTGACTTTTAAGTATTCAACAACCTTCAGAAAACAATAATACGGCCTTAGGAATATAGGAAATAAATGAGTTGAATTTTCACAAGCCAATACAATGTGTAACGCATAACATTCTAAGAAATAAGCATGTCGTTATATTACATATTTAGTTATAATATCAGTTTAAAAGTAAAGTACAATTCATGGAATATACAACTTCATTGTCTGTTATTGTTATTGAAGTGTAACACATCATAAGTCGATAACCATCATAATAATCATTAGGATAACCGTATTTATTCAAAAAACCTTTTTGTTTTTTAATTTAACATTGTGCCAAACTCATAAACCGTCTATACCTACAAACATAATTGTTTGTACGAACAGGACATACCTTTGCGTGGCGAACGGCCAGCATGGTTCGCGAGCACGGCGCGACATCTCACCACCACACAACTACCACTGTACACCACACACGCGAGCAGCACCACGCGGCGACCGCGACGCGAATAGCGCTGCAGTCGCCGGCCACACGGACAGACCTTCTACCAGTGGTTCAGGGACATAGAACCAACGATGTGGGCAGTAGGTCAGTTAGCAACGACGTACAGTGGTAAACTTAACGATTGATTAGAAATAAGTAGCAGACAAGAGACTATTAGAGTAACGAGTAGTAAGTTATAATAAAATGCATTAGCGAAGAGTATCTAAAAGACAGTAGAAGAATTTGCGGATTAAATAAAATAGAATATTTAGCGATGAATACCCGAGTACATTTATTGATGAGTTACGATGAGATGAGTATGACATATTTAAGTTAATTTACGAAATTAAGTTCAAAGAAGATATTGTAGTAGAGTTCTCCAATACAATAATTTAAAAATTAGTTATTTTCTGAATGAAGCAATAACATCGTCGAGAAATAAACTCTACGCTGCAAATAATTGCATAACATTGATTAAGAACTTTGAACGGCTCTGGTGGTTATTTAACGCTTGAGTTGCTTATTTAATTGGCTCTTGACATTATTTTCACGTATTCAATATAATTATATATAACAAAAAACGAATATTCTGTGTTACCAAGTTCTCCAGATTAAATTACCGTTTATCTACATATAACTACACCGTTAGCAGTATCAAAATATCAAACACAGCTGCCACAAACGTAATTATAATCAACTTCGACAGATCTCTTAAACTTGAAGTTTGAACATAACCATCATGGTCCATCATGATGCTCTATGCTGCATGCCCTATGTTACTGTTAATAAGCAAATAAATAGTGGAATAGTAAATTTATAGTGGTCAAGTAAGACAACAAGTCCGCATTAATTTCTATCTTATTCTAGCAATGTAGAGCTGCTGTATTTGTGTTAGTCCTCAGAAGCAGCAACGTATGTGTTATTCTGTCCTATGCCACTTTCCTTTCTCATCTGTATGGAAGTGACCGCTCCGCAATACTAATTTCTAGCGGGAAATAGTCTAGCTTTTTATGATTCGCCAGAAGGGTTTGGTTGCCGGCTTACTTACATATTAAAAAGGTGGTAGAACCAAAGTAGTTCGTCCGGGGAAGTACCACCGCCACATCTATTTCTAGCGTGAGAAAATTCAAAGTTATACAAAGAAACAAGGCAATCCCGCGGAGTATCTTGCCGGATCTTCAAGGTCAATGGTCCTGCGTTCCGGTGGGAGTGAATTGTAAGTGCCCCCGCAGGCAAAATAAAGACATTTCATTTTATTTCATTATCAAAAGGTCTACATGGTCGTTTCATTAAATAATGCTGAGTTTAGTATGAACATGATCATCTGTCGTTTCTCTTCGCTGTGTGGAACTGGTTGTGGGGAGGAGGGGGCCCGCGGGCGCGACCGGTCGGACCGGCGGCCAAAATGCGTCGTGATGTCACACCGGCCCACGCGCAGCCCTTCCTCCCCTGTCTGCACCTTTTGGAATTAACTCCGGCCTTAGGTCACTAACCCAGCCTCGCTAATTTGCAGTTTCGAATGAGGACGTCTCTTAAACCCGTATTGATGAATGTGATAATAAATACTCGTGGCGTTCCCTGAGTTATATGCAATAAACTCTTCCCTGCGAACCCATTATAGAGGCCTCCAGCCGACAAAGTATTTAACGAGAATAGTCACGTTTAATGATCTTCTTTATTAAATTGCAGTAAGTTTTAAAAATACTATACAATGTCCAAAAATACAAATTTATTATCTCATAATGATTATTTTTAGTAAACCATAATGTTAGTAGGAACAAAATAAAATTTAAATTTTATTTTGTTCTTACTAACATTATGGTTCATATTAATATGATTTATAAGTAACACAAGCACAGAAAAAACGCAGCATAATATAAGCACCGATCGTGTCATACTTTCTTTACAAAAAGTAGAGATAAGCTAATAAATATACGATACGATAAGATACGATCGTCTTTATTATACACAAAATGGGGCAGTTACGTCAACTTACAAAACAGAAGATAAAGCACAAAAGGTATTTTAATATTATAAGCATCATTACATTAACGTTATCTATAACGGTCCGCTTGTTGGTGCAGATGATCTCACGCGCCGCGGATCGTGTTCTCCGATCGCTCTGATAACGGAGGCATTCCTCATGTGACCTTTGAGCAACTCGTCTTTAAAGAAATATTCAGCTGTCTCAATACGAGACACGATCAGACATGATATTTGTTAAGTGGAAGACATTTGTTACGTGCTATAATATGTACCTACAGTTGTCTCTACAAATTGAGTATTTTGTATAATTTTATGGATTTTTAGAGATCTTAAATACATTAAGACTTAATTTATACGTAAATTTTAGAATAAACAAATATTTAAACTGTAACCGGTAGTACCTATAAACTAGTAATTTATTAACGTAAATACATTGACAAATATAATTAACTGTTTGGTTTTTATGCTTAAGCAATAATCCTATAGTTTATTTATTTATTTAAAAAAATGGGGCAACGTTTTTTTAAAGATTAGAATCTCATGCAAATGAATGTAGTTTAATATATAGTTAATCTACAGATCTAAGGACTGCATATGCTTACCTTAAGTAAATTATAAACCTTCTTAATGTAAGTGGGCCGCAAGGACTTATATGAAGCTGAGGGCAACACAGGAGCGTTATGTTCAAGTTAATGACAATACGACGGTTAAGTTTTACAGCCAAACTTACTCTACACTATAAACGACAAACGTACACTCGTACATGATAATACCCTTTCCAGCTCTGAAGGGTAGGACAGAGTTTAAGTAATTGAAGCAAAGGGGCCTGCGTCACGATAAACTTTATGATTTTAGACTAATATTACCGCGGGATTGATACTATTTTACTACTCGTACCCATGATATGTGTTTATGTAAATAGAGATAAAACTATCTGTCTGATAGTTTTAAGAGGCACAAAAAGTGGAATCACATTAATGAGAAAAATGATAATAAGGATACAAGTTAGTGATGCGCGTCATGCTACAAAACGTAACTGTCATCACCGCCATACCTATTTCAAGTGTAAGCAGTTTTTGTACTTATTTGAAAAGGTATGGTTGCCGTTTACTTATTCTAGCACCCATTTTAGTCCTCGGGAATGACAACGCATCTGTGATTGACTTTAAATAGAACATCTGTTCTATATGAAACTGCTTACAGATGTCCAAGGGCGACAGTAACCACTTACCAACAGGTGGACTGCATGCTTGTTTGCTACTTCAGTCTGATAAAAACACAAACGAATACGACGTAGGGTAGTTACTCTACCACTAGAGCTTGTTAACGTGTTTCGTCGTGACCACGATCCATGCAACTAGGTTTACGACCTATCGACATTGAGGAAATAACCTCTTTCTTTTGGGAAGTCGCTTAATTAAAAAAACCTACATATCGAGAATACTCCTTAAATATTAAAACGGTAAACTTTACTACATACTGAAACAATGTCATATCATATTGTAATTAATCAAATTCTATAATACTATTTCAGATATCCTTATAATGAAAAAATGCTTTTAAAGCGCACTTTAAGCACGTTCAAGCTCTGTTTAAAGTTGCATGAGTGACCGCTACAAAATAACATTTACTATACAGACATTACCTACATTACGTAACATTACATAAAATTAACATTAAATAGGTTATTTAACCATTTTATTCTATTTTAATTTAATCTTTCGATAATATTTTGCTAGAGTCCCAATAGAAATAGAACAAATATTTGGTATTTGATAAACTCTTATAGTTTTTACAAAATGAACCTAAAATGTGATGTATGATACAACGATGATGGCGTAAGTTAACTAAACACTAAATCACAGGGAGTAATGGATTTAAAACAATGGCACGGCGCGCAGGTGCGCCGCTAAACTTGCGACGTGTTAACCCTAGGCTTATATGCGGTTCTGGGAACTGACTTTAATTGCTAAGTCTAGAAAATAGCTCTAACATTATTCTGATTTAGGTAATATTCATGAGCCGTTTTTGTTTAGTTACAATGGTGTTAAAATATTATTTTTGTGTTTAATTAGATTCAAATTTGTTATTGTAATATTGTATTCCAAATAAAATGAAATGTAAAAATAGCAACATAATTTTGTAGGGTTATATAAATAGTTGACATTTGCACGCCGACTATGGCAGAACATACTGGGATTATAACATACTGTTACATCTTTATCTTGTACCATGTTCTAGCAAATAAATAATTTGAATTTGAATTTTGTTGTTACTCTTTTTTCTCCAAAAACGAGGCAACTTGTTGTTTAAAAACCTATGTGGTTATAATACAATTGAAGTAGGTGGTTTTTGATTACTGACTAAATTAAGTATATCTAAATGAGTCAAGAACTTACTATGTAGACCACGGACTATTGGATTGACTACTTACGGACTACTTAACTTTACATCCTTCAACAGATGATGAACAATTACGCTTGGCACGATTCTTGTTAGTAACACATAATCGTACCGATGATGCCTCCGTAGTCAAGTGTGTTCTAACCCTCGTCAGTTATAATTTCATTTTAATAATAAAACATGTATAACATGGAAGTTGCAATGATAATGATAACAAGAGCAAGTAACACAAAAATGTTAGTTTAAACGGTACTTCTTGAGTGTTTCAGTTTATAATTTGTGTTTGACTTGTATGAGAGAATTGTACAAAATACTATTGTTCAACGTATTTTGATATGTGTTTCAAAAATTATTCAACTGCGAATCGGACTCGTGCTCGAAGAGTTCCGTAGCATTATTTATCAAAAAAAACGGCAACAGAAATCAAGTTTTTTTGTATGCAAACCTCCTTAAATATTTATTTTGTTCTACTATCAGTACTTTTTGTTATAACGCCAACCTAAATACATCATCTTTGATGTTTAAGGTTATTCATAATCCACATGAATACAAAATACACTTCAATATACTCCGTCAGGGACAATTAAGACTTACCTTAATTACACACTTAGCATTACGGAATCTCATAATATAATGTGATACAAGCTCACATCTACATTATCCATATACGATTCTATTGGGTTAATAAAGCGCTCCTAATTGCCTAAATCTGAGCATTAATTTGAAACATGGAACAAGTTCCCGACGCAAGCCGTGAGGCGCCCTCCAACTGGATTACAAATGGTTCGACTGGAGATGAAGCTCGTACAATAATTCATAGTTGTTTATTTTACAATATATATTGAAATCATGTATTTTAAAATTCATCTTGATATTTTTATAACCTAAGTGATTTTGACACAAATACTATACGTTTGTTCTTGAACCGATACAACTAAACCCACACACAGGTGTATTTTTGACGTAGTCGGGGCTATTACTGAGCTAGACTAGGCTATTACCGTCAACAAACACAACATACAGCCTAGAACGAAAATTTGAATTAATTTATACAAACAATAAAACTGTAGAAGAGTCGAATTATGTACATTGAATGAAAACTTAAAAAAAACCTCTAGAGGTCTTCATACAAGTAATACGACATAAAGACAATTTGAAATACTTGTCGTTAATATGTTTGCCTGGGGCTCCAGTCCGAACCGTCCGCATGAAATGAGAACATGATGACTCCTTCGTCATATAAGTCACAAACAAACAAACATAGCGTTATGTTTTATAGCCTATAGGTAGCCTTCCTCAATAAATGGACTATTCAACATAAAAATATTTTTTCAATTCGAACTCGACATTCGAATTCGATTTCATATAAAAACTAAACTTCTCCATATTTAAATTTAAACCGATATTAAACTTAAAGACTTAATGCCGAATTCTGCGTTGCCTAAATCCACGCAATATTTTGAAATAAACGAGTAAAACTAACTTTCAGACTAAAGCCATGAGGCGTTAGCGAACAGTAATTGTTACAAATGTTTTGAGAAATGTACGGCACAGGCGCAGAAGTTTAAACTGCCTCAGAGATACCTACGACTTGCGAGGATTATTTCAATTCATGTACAGTTCCTACATAAACCTTTGGAATTGTATAATATTTTACGTAATTCATGATTTTACTGTAGCAGCAACGTCGCACGACTTATTTAAACCGGTTGCCGGTTGGTTATTGAGATAGATGGGTGGCCAATAAACTGACGAAAAAACTCTAGAAGAGCATTGCTAGCTAGCATTCATAGGCTACATCATATTAATAGCTTTGTACAACAACAAACCTTAATATTATTTTCATAATATTATACGATTATGTGATCCTCATAAATCATACGATGAATAACATTGACTGAACTATCAAATACAGAAGTCTTGTTTCGTCTAAGTTCAAGCTAAGTTATAATGAGCATCAGGTTACCTCTCAGTTACTATTATATTTATAAACTCTGCGACGGACGTTCACAGTAGTGTCGGATTTTCTACAAATATAATGTTCCCAGAAGACTTGTGGAAGTAACGTTTAAAAGTATTCGTATGTAGGTCATCTCAAATTTAGTATTCATATTTCGTATTTTGTATAATAGAAATAGCAAACGTGCAAGCCGCTCATGTGAAATGAATAGTCACTAGAATATAATTATGATCTGTGACCGATTCTAAATCGAAAATTATTCTGTATATAGTTAATAAAAAGTGTGTGTGCAATATTTACACACAGCTAAACATTTCTATTAATAATATTGATAATAAAAAATAACAAAAAATAGAAACTGACTTTAATGTCATCAATAAAAGCAAAACAAATATTTGCATATATGTTGGTCTCTTACATACATAGTAAATACTATATAGCCCCGAAATCGGCTCAAATATTTTGTTAGATTACAACGACTAATGTCCTACGAGTAGGTATTATATGAGCTCCAACTTCAGAACTATGTACTATGTAATGTATATTTTACGCTACTAAGCATCATATATGGAGAAGACTGAGAATATAACATAGTGTGTAATGCATTCTGTCTCGTTCTCTCGCCGACTTAATCATACTCGTACATTTATGTGTTGTCTCTTTATCGTGACAAATTTTCATTTCATTTCAAAGTGTTTCAAATCACAACGAATCTAAAGAAGTATTCGTTCGAAAATAATCATTTATACGCTCGTATCTTTAAACTAATATTTCCTCAGACGTGGGTACCACAGATATACACAAAAACAAGTATACAAACACTGATAGTCATAATAGGAATGTAAAATATTTAGTTTTTGTACGTAGATCTTAAATCGTCTTATTATCGTCTTTACATCACTTCTTAACAATCCAAACAATTAGATATAAGTAATAATAAGATGTAGCAGTAACCATAACTGTTTTCTGTGCTCCTTGTCAACAGTGCTGATAACGGTGGGTTTTTATAACCCTGTATATCTCAGAGATGATAAATATTGCTTTCTTATCCCGGATTGGATCGCTCGGCGATGAATATCCTCGACTTATTACAAACCATAACACTGAGCTAGGCTTAAGTTAAAACTGCACCGTTATCTAAATAGATACCCCCACTATAAGGCTCAACAACAATAGATAGAGCAGGTAACCTTTTTATCATATTTTTCTCATATATGAACACGAAATACGTTCGAAGTTCGATCTCCGTTAAAAAACTGACGAGTTAATTGTCAATTTAATGAATGTATAATAATCAATACAGCCTTATGTGTTATCTTAGCACGTATGTAATGTATAGGTATCTAATAGTGCGAACCTTTACAGTTCTAATAATGCTTAAGGATTCCCTAGAGTAATAGCGGTATACTTAATATTAATGGTGTTTTCACGTTTTGACTGCCTTATTAATTGCCAGGATAATATAAAAACTCGGCCAATATGAGTCGGACTCGCCCAAGAAAAGTTCCGTAACATTATCTTAAAAAAACGGCAAAAAAGAAGTTTACTGTATGGGAGTATCCATAAATATTCATTTCATTCTGTTTTTAGTATTTATTGTTATATCGGCAACAAAAATACAACATCTGTGAAAATTTCTATTATCTAGCTGTCAGGGATCATGAGATGCAGCCTGGTGACAAACAGACTGACAGCGTAGTCTTAGTAGTAGGGTTCAGTTTTTAGCCTTTGGGTACGGAACCCTAAAAATCTGCTGAATCGTTACGCCAACTATCGCTTCAGTTATATAAAACTAGCCACAAGTTTTTTAATAGAAGCGATAGAGAAGTAGTGATTGGAGCAAGAGACATTAAAAATAATGTGGGTTGCTCGTTATAGAGCCCAGGGGAAATCAGATCCACTGCCGATAAACTATGGTCCCACTGATTAAGGAATTGAAATGTGCGGTAGTTTTTTAGTAAGAATTTCAGCCAGAAATGTTTAAACGATCCCATCGATAACATAAAATGAATAAAAAAGCAATTCTCGTTAAGTAGTTGTTCTACCGCAAAAAGTTGTTAGATGTCATGTAAAAGTAAGTCAGTTAATTCAATCACCACTCACAGAAGTAAAAAAGCCATGACAACATTGTTGGTAGAAATTTCTCATAGGTAGGTAAAACAAAATACCCGACTACTTAAAACGATTTTTTTTTGTTCATAATGATATAAGTTTAATTTAACGCCTATATGAGTTTTTGTCAAAATAGTCAAGTATTACAATATATATATATATATATATGTTTAGATTGGTCTATTTACTAGTTTTCATTTAATACCCATATTGTCGTAATAGTAAGAAATCTCCCCCCCCCCCCCCTCTCCCCCCTTATCCCGCCCCCCTTTTTTTATTGTGTTTTTTCTAATTTTTCTTTTTTTCCCCCCTTTTTTTAAAAAAAAAAAACCCTCCCCCCCCCCCCCCTTTTCCCTCTATATCCAGGCGTCATTTTTTTAAATTATATAGTCTTTGTCACTATGCAAACTGTGACGATTCTAATAATATGTCATACGTCACAATCCGTGAAGGCTTTTAGACTGTAGCGCGTGCCAAAGAAATGGACAAACATACAATAAACATATATATATATACATATACGCTCGAAACGTTGCCCTCCTTCTGATGCAGTCGGGTAATAAATATAAATGAACTGACTGTGATTCAATTAATAATTTCAAACTTTACAGTTTTAAAGCGGAAGCATAAATTTCATACGACTATACGATAGGATAACTAGTAATACCGTAGTATTGCAGCTAATTTTAAAAAAAAGGTAAATATACGGCAAACAGGTGATCCGGAATCTCACTTCGAATATTGTATAGCATTGATATTTGTTTCGATATCTCTTTCAAAGAGTTTACAAAACAATCCCGGCGCCATTATAATAGTTAGAAAGGATAGTGAGAAACAAGAATCACATCCCGGGGGAAATTAGCCTTCGGTGCCGATCGCTGCGGTGCTTATTGAAATGTTAGCTTTGTTACTTTAAGTAAAAACGCTAAAGCGTTTCAATGATTACACACTGCATGAAGCCCAACGAAACAATAATAATATTATAAGGCACATTGGAATTGGAATATTACAAGAATTTTTTCACCATTTTTAATTTCATTGACATTGGATAGAATCTGAATAACAGAACCATGATAGTTTGCGAAGGTATCTCCGCCACACCCACAGCCAGCCTGAAAAAGGTCTTGCATTTCATTGCAAGTGTGACATTGACAGACTCACGGACCAGGCGATTTCGGTCCTCAGAAGTAGCACCATATCCTTCAAGTAGAATCCCTGTTCCATGTGAAGTTGGTGATAGATACATCAGATGGTTTTCATGATCGTTTATTTGTACAATATAAAAATTAACTTATATAAAAAATACCGTTGGCTTTAATTATATCTTTTAAACTATTTGTAGTAAATTACAGATATTTATGGATCATAAGTCACATCAGACTAAGGACGTACTGAATTCTCAATGTATGCTTCAATGGCTAAAAATAAAACTATACAAATTCAAATACAAACACAAATGTTGTTTACAAACCTCCTAGCCGTTTATTAACTAAAAAATGTTGTATTGGTTCGTCATCGCCATTCCTCATTTCTCATGCGTAAAATTCGTATAATATTAATCCTTAAAATGATTACTTACAATTTAGTTGACATTTCAAACCTTTTTTAACAATTATGTCTTTTTGGAATTTTCTGGCGTATAAAAATACTTAAAATAATAATTGCCACAAGTCAAGGAAGAAATATCAGAACGCAGCCGTCTCCGGGGAAATTAAAAGCAGACACCGATTGAAGGGTTCTTATTGAATACTCTTTTTCTTTGCGACTTGAACGTTTAAAATTCTTAATCTTGGATTATAACGTAATACCATGGAGACCGTAATTGAAAAGGTAATTTATATACCGTTCACATTATGTATGTATATAAAGTATATCTTACATCTTTCTTTGTGAGAAATGAGCTTCCCCGCGCCCTCACGCGTTCACTTTTGTGCGCAATTTTTTAATTTGCATGCAAATACCCTAAATATTTCCAGAGTGAAATAAAGTATGTAAATCCACAAACTTTACTAAGTTTACTTAAAAGTACTGTAAAAATTGATGTTATAATTCCAAGGTAAATGCATAAACACGTAATATAATATAACGAAGGAGAATAGGACAAAAATATAAAGTGTTTTGTTCCGGGTCGTGCGCTTAACCGTTTAGAAAATTGTGTTTTTTTTTTAATTATTGATCTATCTATAAATATGTTAACTTTTGCGAGCGTTGTTTAGAAGCGAGGCTTTATGTATTCTAGAAGTAACATGGAAGAGCATGCAATCCACCTGATGGTAAGTAGCTTCTGCCGTCTAATGGCGTCTGGTGTGAACCACAAGTATGATTAGAGGTTTACCACAGGTTGGCCACAGATGCATTGCTATCTCTGAGAGCTCAGATGGAATGCATCGTATACGTATGTCTCCGTTACCACACCCTTTGAAACTAAAATACCGTTACGCTTAACAATACGGATATTGGGCAGAAATAGGTATAGGGGTGGTTCGTCTGGAGTCGAGCAACAAAGAGTTCTATCAACTTTATAAATAAGAGTAAACTAAGTAGAACTGACAAATAATATAAACGGAATATTTTCACAACTATTGTGAACAACTACACTTTTTAATTATTTTAGTAATAATTATTTAATTTCTATAGCTGACGGAATAAAGCCTCAAGTCACATCAATATGAGTGTTTTGCTGCATAAAACTATAATAGTGAAAGTATATTCCAATTTCATACCTATATTAATTATTTACAATTATAAATGTCTTGACAATAAAATAATAACCAATCTATAACATCTGTCATCTGTCTTTTCTTTTTATAAAACAAAATAATAATAAATTTTCTTTTTTATCAAAACTTAATATTCCAAATGTATATAAATTCCATAGTTTTAAATAACTATAAAGAGTATAGGAGATAGGCAAGACACTTTAGCCATGTTTCTTTCCAGTTATCTGCTATACTTAGTTTAGTAAAACTTAGTAATGATCGCTTACCATTAATATTTACCAGTGTAATAAATTAACTAAATTACATAATTGTGCCATTAATTTGAATATATTAATATATTCAATGCACCAACCGCGGTACATTACGCGGTAAATTACGCGTTGGGCACGTTATCAAATTAGTGTTACCTTAATAATAAAATAATGAAATATATATAAAATATTATAAATAAGTCTCGTTTGGAGAATTTCAATGTAAGCCTTGTTTAGTTATTTATTTTAAGAAGGTTTCCTTC